>VZSV01000035.1:4452038-4491849 GCA_013398735.1 Nothocercus julius | reverse complement strand
TCTTTTCTTTTCTTTTCTTTTCTTTTCTTTTCTTTTCTTTTCTTTTCTTTTCTTTTCTTTTCTTTTCTTTTCTTTTCTTTTCTTTTCTTTTCTTTCCTGCTTTGTCCAGTAGTTTTGCTAACCACGCTATAAAGGGAATGGACCTATAGCTTGGTAAAAGGGAGAACCAGGGTTTTCCCCTCAATCTCCAGTCTTCAGCTGACTATAATCTGTGGCTTGCAAATGCTTTCCTTCATATATTGTACAGAACTTGCTTGGTTATTTTAATGTTTTTCACTAGAATTCTGCATCCACACCAGATTATTTGTGTTTTGTTTGTTTAAAAACAAAACTAAACAAAACAAATAATAATAATATAAAAAAACCAAACAAACAAACAAACAAAAAAACAGAACAGTTCTGCTTTCTGCAGAGTATCTATATTTACCTATCACAAAGTCAGGTAGATTAAGTCAATATTTCATACTAAAGCCTAGGGAACTTTTTTTCCACTGTGCCATCCTAATGAACAAAAGGCTTTCCCCTTTATCTGGCTGAAATGCTTTAAATTGCATAACTTAATAGTATATGCCAGTGGTAATTATAGCATCAACTAGTTAGCAATTACTACCGAGTCCTAAGCAGTTAGCCCTCAATGAGCACTGTTTTTTTTTCTATTCCTGGATATAGGGATCTGCCTGTGAACTTTTAGTCTTACTGATTTCACAGGTCATTTAGAACCCTTGATCCTACAGAATCAAGCAGTCAGATAAACTCCAGCTGGTCATCAAGCTACTGGAGGTAGTTCTAATAGTGCTATTTTTAAGTTAATTTGTAAATGATCTATACTGCATTACATGAAATTCTGAGGCTCATTGGTCTTGTCTTTTACTTGATCTTGTTTTAAATAATATTATTGAAAGCATGTCAGTATAACAGTGTTGACCCTGGACAGAGTACTCCCAAGTATGTTAGAGTACCAAATAGCCCTGTCAGTATGCCATATAGGCATTAATTTCCCACATAAAGGGTTTACTAGCACTTTGCACGTAAGTTGTATAACTTGTGACCAGCTGCTTCTGTGCGCGGTGCGTAACTGATGGGAACATATGGCTTTAATTAAGTAGCCTATTCTAGCTGATTTTTAGGCATCTATCCACATGGCATACAATATTTGTTGAATCCAAGTCAACTTTCACAGCTGTCTCTTGAGATAAACCGATTGACTGACATGAGCTGCTTTTAAACACTCTGTCAGGTTAGTTCTCATAACCTCAAGAGATTAAGACAATGGGGAAAAAAGGACTCAGCTATATGCATTCAAGCCCATTTGACTAGGCCGTATACACACATATATTTCTGTCTGTGTGTACATGTATTATCATTTCAGGCTACCCTTAATGAACTTCTGTAACTACTGATGCTGGCGGACAGCAATGTAGAACCAAAATGGTAAAGAAATCTCTATTTTTTTTGGATTTGTGTGTATTGTTTACAGTACCTCAGTATACCAAGTTTAACAACAATCTGAACCTCCACAGTAAGGCTACAGCATAGCAATTGTGCCATGAAAAAATATCAAAGTACAGGACTGATGCTGCAGTTTCACTTCACATAGAACAGTTGTGAGCTAGTAGAAAAAAACACTAAGACAAATACAATACAATTCATGTTTTAAATAAACACTTGTTCATTTGTTGAGTCAGTAAATGCATTGAACTGCAGCTGAATGAATTTGCATGTGATACACACTGATCATGAGAGGCATTTTCACATGTAAAGGAAAGAATATAAAACCAAGATTAAGAAATATTAAGAAATATTTGTACAGCTTATATAAGTGCAAGTGTATCCTCAGAACTCATGGAGCTGATCCATGCTGAAAGAGAAGACAGATAATTACAAGTGATCTCACGTAACACACTGACCTTGACTTTTTACGAAGGGTTTCAAGTGCAAAATTAAAGTCCCGTATTTTATTGGAAGGATTGAGCAACACCTTATGTGTTATGCATATATTTTGCATCTAAGATACATCTCTAGATTTGTGTTTCAAAAGGTCATATTTGATTTCACAATAACTATAAAGTGAAACAGGGACCAAAGAAGATTATGAAAATAATTTTAGAAGCCATGAAATTCTTATTGGGTAAATTACACTCTTGGAAAATTGATTGAGTCTTATAATAGTTTCTGATTTACTGATTTTCTTTAGTATAGTGGTGATGGCAAGATCCCAAAACTGACAAGTGCTGTGAGGGAAGGGTGAGAGCACTCTAAATGCCAAGTTTGTAGTTCTGTAATTAGTAAGCTGTCTCTGGTTCCTATGAAGATATGAAAATAAACTGGAGATTGTGAATTTGATAAGACGTGCAAGTAGTGAACATTTCTTATTGTTCATGACATATATCCATGCTAAAGCTGTGACCCATAGCTTGTAATACTCTTGAAAATATTGTGGCCAACCATGTTATTTAAGCCATAAGAAATAGGCTTAGTCAGAGGATAGAAGTGAAAGTTGCTTTTCTTGACACATATACATTGAATAGTGACATAAGCCAGACTGAGAGGAAAAATAGGTGAGTAGCCTTTAAAAAAAGGAATAAAGAAGAAGGGTGTAACCAGCAAAGCCCACAAGGTTAAGTCATTCTTATGAATTAGGGGGGCACTAATTTTCTGTATTTCCTACTGATGTAGCAGTTAGAAAAGAACTTTAATGTGATAAGTAGTCTTGAAAAGTTATTTATTATTTTATTCTCACTTCTAATGATTTTTGAATTTAAATGTCAAGAATTTACCGCTTGCTTTTTCTAACCTGCAATTGTTTTCACCTTTATGCTTATCTAGTATTTACTGTAAACTTTGATGTAAATAGATTTGGAAAGGCAGATTTAATCAGAGCTAACAAACCCAAGGGAATGATGTTTTAGATAAGCTCTTTCCATACCTTGTGTTCAGGAATAGCATGACAAGAAGTGACCTTTTTTTCTGTGTTTGTACAGCTCATTGCACTACAAATGATAGCAACAATTCTTAAATGCTGTGTTAATGCAAATAAAAAATAATGGTTTTCTGGCACAGGGCAAGAAGAGAAACATTCACGGAGGCATTCACAGTGTATTCAGCCGCAGAGTATTTTGGCAGGGCAAATAATACTGCTTTTTGCGTTCATATCAGAACTCGTTCATATCAATTTTAACTCATCTGAACGTTCATATCAATTTTAACTAAAGAGAATTAATCTTTTCGAATTAATCTATATGCCAGTAGGTCCAGCAGCTTGGTGACTCAAAGAGTCTGAGTGAAATTGCTTTGTTCAGGGTTTTTCTAACTATTTTAGAGACTAATTTGGATAATATATATCTGCAAACCTTATGGTTCTGTCATTAGTAGCTAGTAATCTGTGCTGTTTTGAAACCATGGCAGCAGGATGTGATGCTGTCAGTGACAAAATGAGTGTGTATCAAGGTGACACTAATAGTGCATAATAAACTAAAGGCTCTTGTTTTCTTTTTTTGGAGAGTTGTTTAACTAATATTGAAGCCACGTATTAGAAATACTTTTAAACTCTGAATTGCTGAATTTAACTTGTGTAATTATGTGTTTATGACTGGGCTCTGCCTAGTTTCAAGGATGAGTGACCTTTATATCGGTGTTTTAGAAAATCAAATTAAAAAAACAGTATGTCACAGTAAGAAAGATTCTTTACAAGTTATCAGTTTTCATGTAAATTAACCTACTTTTTTTTTTTTAAGCAGGGATTTGTAGTGCTGGCTTACCCCACATAGCAATGTATGCCTGTATCTGTGATTATTTTGACTGTGTGTGTATTTGGCTTTATTTTACTCTCTCACTCTGAGACAGTTTCAGTTACTGTAGCTGAAGAATTCCTGATACAGAGGAAATTAAACAGTGTAAGACCTTAGAGAAGTCACTTAAAGAAAAAGTAATTGCAAGATTGTCAAGACCTCAGGAGAATCAGTATCTCCTTTTAACAATCATAGATATTTTACAGTTTCAATGCATATGCAAATTATGTATAAAATATCTGTTTTCTGAATTGCCTTATCTTGATCATGTTTATGACTATCTAGTCCATGATTCCTTATTTATTTATTACATTGTCAGCCATGCACTTCTGTTTATAGTGATGGGGCTGAAAAATTTTTATTTCAAACATAGTAAGGATTGATTATGTTGGCTTAGGGCTGAAAGAATTGTGCTGGAAATATATTTATATACATATGTATATATTTATTCATTTATTAACCTAACCAAGATTTTTTAGTAGTTTATTATCATATATTTTCTAGTACATTAGCAAATAAGAAAATTATTAAAAAACAATACATGCCATTGTCCTGAATGGAAAGCAACAAAGTCGGTATTGCGAAGTGATTTTTGGTTCAGCTATCACCAGTATATTCTGTGATTTATTAATAATTGGGAAAAGAGACTTAGAAACACTTTTGTAAAGTGTGCTGAGTAGACATCCGTAAGCCCTGCTGAAGAGGCTTTCAGGAAGATATATGAATTCTGCACTCTTTTTAGCACTGCTGAACTTTGGGAGTATTCATACATGAGTAATCTGTATCCACAATTATAAATGCAGGTAGCAAAGATTTGCCACTCTTTGTTTTCAAATTGTCCACTTAAGGAATCCTTTCCTTTACAAACTCAGGTCAGATGCGAAGGGGAGAGAAGGAAGAAAATAAATGCAGAGAAATACTGCGTAATTATGTGTTTCTTTGGTGGTGAGGTAAATTTTGAAACCTCAATCTACTGTGATTCAGTGGCTGAATTACTACAGCAGGAAATATAAGTTAATGTTTCTCTCTTTGCCTTGCTGGCTCTTTTTTTTGAGCAGGTAATCATCCGTTTTTTTCATCTGCACTTTCTATTTGTATTACTTATCTCAGTGCTTTAAAAAAAATTAAATTGATTAAGAGTCTAAATTAGCAATACTTATCTAGTAGGTTAGAGTGCAAACACATATGCTTTTTACCTAATGTAAAAAAAAGCCCTTGGTAGCTTTTAAGATTGATTGGTTAAAATAAATAACTATTCTGTAATCTCCAGTAGCCAGAGAAGGTTTTACTACACAGCATTTTACTGTGAATATTTCATATGATTTAACATTTAATAAATTGAACTTTTAGTCATGTTTAAAACAGAAGCAAGAGTAATTTGTATGCATTTGCTACTCATTGTAAATTATAAATCTGTGGGATTGAGTTCAAATTTCTAATTGGTGGAAAAAAAATCAGTAATTAACTGGGAGGACAGAAACGATTTTCTATCAAAGCTGTCTTCCACTGAGAATTCTACTAAAGCTGCTCACGATTATAAGGGTTATGATACATGGAAACACTATAATTTGTATATAAATGTCAGCATAGTATAATCTGATTATAAAATGCTTTTGGAAATTGGAATGTTCTGATTGGGTAAAAGAGTTGAAAGCATAACTATCTGCTTAGACCTGTTTAACCCTATCAATCTCCACAAGATTAGTATGCCTTGAGAAGCAGGGGAGATGTTACAGAGAGTTATAGGCAGTGAGAAGAATGCAAAGAAAAAAAAATTCTCTGTAGTTTTATGCTGTTCCTACAGAGGAACTGTTAACTTTATGGTCCTGCAATGTTTTGCATTTATTGTTCAAAAACTACATTATTGACCACTATATTTCCTGATTTTTCAGTTGGTGCTTGTATTAAATGTCTGCATATTACTGGTTCTAAATATATTCTGAAGTATTGAACAGCATTTTTTTTTTAATTTAAAATTATTTAAAACTCAATTTCCTTTTAATATGTCAGATAAATTGAACATTTATTTTTCTGAAGCCATTTCCACTATGGACTTCTAACAAATACAAAATCACAAAAGATTATATCCATATATACTTTCTTACTTCATTCATGCCTTCATTTTCTACAGTGGATAAATAAAATGATAAACAAAAATCATAAGGAATAAGTAAAAAGGTATACTGTTGAAGCTTTATGTAAACCTGCCATATTTGTAGATGGAAAGGAATAAGACCCTGCTCAGGTTGGTAGGGAGACAGTTCTTTTGTTTGCTTTTTTGCGGGGGGAGTGAGGGTGGAAGGTGAAGAACCATAACAGAAATGATAAGTTTGAAACAGCTAGTTTCTCTATATTATTACAGATGTAGGATTGTAATGCAGTTGGATTCTACTTCCTTATATTTTTGTGCTCTGTTACACTAAAACTTCAATCGAGGATGAATTTCTAATGGATCCATAAATTAGTAGTTCACATATCCAAATCCGTTGCAAGAGAGTGTAAGAGTTTGAACCCTTCATTGTAGTTTCTTGTGCTGGCAATGTATTGCATTCAGTCTTGCTGAAGCTCATGAGCAAAATATAATGTTATCATGGCTAACTAATGCTTAGAGAAAGGAATAGTCTTCAAAAAGTATTAGTATTCAAAACTAGTAAGTTAGTGCAGAGGAATATTACATATAAAAATGTTTGCCACTTAATAGCATGAATAAGATGGGGACTTTGGAGCAACTGTAGTTAGTTATCCCATCTCCCAAAGCTGCCAAACAGTCAAAACACTGTGCAGGTGACAGAATCTGCGATAAGCATCTGTAAACCATCCTATTTTTAAACATCTTTTTTTAGTAGATCTTTATAGAGAATTGTTATGGCAGCCTAGGGAAAAGAACGTATACTATTCAGAGAGTTGACAAAGGTTCTCACAATTCGGACTGAAAGAAAGACTCAGTAAGGAATTTCATTATTTTTTTCTTGTTTATATAGGAAAGATGCTGATGGGCTGCACAAATATAGAGAACAATTACAGAGTATACTGAAACTCCTATCTTTATTTCTTGCCCCTTCATAAAATATTCTTCAGATGTAGGACTTGGTGTGGTATTAAAGAAAAATGCAGGCAAATCTGCTTTGAGATGTGATGTTTTTTTTTAAACTAGGTATATTAGTATAAGTAGCAAAGGAAGCAATGAATGGTTCCAACAAATATAGGTTAGTAGCAATTCCTTTTCATTAGTAGAAGTACTTGACTGGTCAAGTGCACTCAAATAAAGGATGAGGTTCAACAAAGACTCAGTCTCTGATAGGCATGTGAGTTTGGACTCTGTGCCAAAAACAGAGTTACAGAATTCTACAAGGTTTTGAATGGTTGAAGGACTAAGGAACCTTTCCTTGGTTCTCTTGCTGTGTCATTCTCCAGGATCTTTCACTGCTCTCTTTTGATGTGCTCTTGCTAAAGATAGGAGGAATTATATTGTCCACCTCATCGCTCTGAGGAATCTGGGTGTAAGGAGAGAGCTTGAGGAGACAAGAGTGGGAACAAGGGAGTGAACAAAACAGTACCAAAGTAATATAAGAAGGTCTATTAAAGAAAGAGGAATCTGAAATCACAGATGTAGGATATAGCAATAAGACAGAAAGCTTTAGTCTGGCTTAAGTGGCAGAGGTGGCAGGAGAGAAATCAGCATACACACCATTTAAAATTTGTCCACACAGCTGGCAAGGATTCCAGCTCACACTAACCATACTGTATCACCTTCAGCTATGCAGACCAGAGGGTCTGTGTAGGGTGACATCAGCAAAATCAGTCTTTGTACCATTTTGAATGTCTTAAATTATTTTATTTTTCTCTGTACATTCTTCTACAGGAGATAGACATATGGGATTTTATCCCTTGAGCTTCCAAACATATATTTTGAAGCAGAGTTGCTATGTAGTGTGCGCAAGTATTTACTGAATAAATGGGATTTACAGTGTTGTTTATTTATACACTTTTATATGTCTCTCTTTGCAGTAGAAATAGTTGCAAAGGAATATAATTTCACAGTATGTTGTGAAATTAGAAAATAGTATTCCCATTTAACAGAACTGAGGAACAGAGAACAAGAATTTAAAAACACTGAAATCTTCGTAAAATAATTTTCTGTAGGGTTTTGTTCAAACAAGCACATGTAAAATTAGATAATGATCCAGAAAAAAAATCAGTTTTGATTATATATTAGCATTTTGCAGATAGTCTTGCAATTTAGGGTTATGTATTGTACTTTTATTAATTTTTTTTTTTTTTTTTTGAAATTGCTGTGCTGTTGGGGAGTTTTGCAGATAGAGAACACTAATGTAACACACTCTGTTAACTTCCAGACTAAGTTCAAACTGACTTTTCAGTTCAGTTGATTTTTTCCAACTGGTTATATTCTGTTCTGTATGTATTGGATGTCTTTAGCAAGACCATTATTGCATGAATACACCAGTTTAATTATTAGGATAGGATTTTGGGGATATTCTGTGAATTGATCTGTGCACTAAAGAAAATCATTTTTTCAACTATGCTACTAGTAATACAGTTGGGTGTGAAATTGATGGAGAAAATATTTACTTTTGTTGGATTTTTTTAAGAAATAAAATACATTAAATGCAAGTACTAGGGTTTTCAAAGAAGCTGAAAGAATGATATGTAAGACAAATCGTCTTAAAGTCATTTGAGACAGTTCACATCCATTTGAAATTTATGGATGATAAGCTCTTCAGAGTTTCTGCAAATCCAGTTCTTCATCTGAACAACTTCTTATTGGAATAAAACTCTACTGTATTTTTATTAAACAACAGTGTTTAATCAATTAGGATGATATTGGGATAATTTTCCGAAAACTTAGGTACATTTTTGTAGAAAAATTGAAGAACTCAAAATAAAATTATATTATCTCTGACTGTGAACAATCAATTAAACAAAGAAAGTCATTGTAGGAAATTTAGTGTAATCATAAGTAATAACTCTTATGCCTGATACGAATGAGAAAAATTAACTTTTACTTTTAATTAAATATAATGCCAAAAGGTATTCAAGCCATTTTGACATATGTAGAAGATAGAATAATAAAGTACAGGCCCAGTCTTAATCACTCGGCGTTATTAAACATTAATATACTGTCATTAACAGTACCTGTTATAATCTGTGTCATTTTGTGCCTTGCAAGAGAAGCGCTCATCTCCTTTCAAATACTAATCACAAAAGCAGATGCTTAAGACACTTAAATAACCCTTTTATTGCCGTGCTTGCCTATGTGTTTCCAGAGGGAGTGGGAGAAGCTTCAGTGAGGCAAGTTATAAAAAACATATTGTACCTTGGCTGTAGTATGAAATACTTCTCTAATTATGTAGCAAAACGATTCAAATGGGAGATTCTAATCTGGATCCATCTCACAAGTAAATTTTTTCTGATATTTGCAATAGTCCCTGGAAATGTGATGACATGAGGTCCTGCAAGAGATCCTTTACTATTTATTGTTTTCCCAGGCCCTAGAGAAGTGGTTGTAATGTGCTGCCACATTTCCAGCACTGAACTGGAAGTGATGCGCTGCTTTTGTTGAGTGAATTCTTGGAATGAAGCTAGTAGATATTGCAAAATTACCCAGTCAATATGAGTAAAATGGGTCACTATACAAGAGATCTCTGATGATGAAGGAGCTGTTATGTATCCCTTGCTCTTCGTACTATAGCATCTTTTCCTTATATACAGAATATGACAGAATAGTATTTTTTCCTACCTTTTGTTTCCCTTTGAGATATTAAATTTACTATTAAGTCTTACTATACCTGTCTGGGTAAGTATGTAATTGTTCCTATTTTATGTTTGGGTAAAGCTAGATTCAGAAAAGGAAAAGTGTTCAGTCAAATGAAGTGCGGGCTCAACCATTACTAAAGTACTACCTAAATCTCCTACAGTAAGAATTTTAAGGATTGTGGAATATATTCTTTTTTTTTTTTTTTTTTTTTTTTTTTTTTTAGATATTTGTTTATGTTACTATCTCCCTTTGTCGTCTAATAGACTCATAGCTCAAAACACAAACACAAACTACACAGATAAATATCATCTTGATACTTTCAGGGTCACCATGTCAGCAAATTGGAAAATAGGGAATGCTATTTTTCATTTATATCTTAATGGTGGTGTATTTATGCATGTTTATATCAGACTAACTGTAATAACACAGGCAGAAGTATGTGGATTACTTTTGTAGTTGATAGTTTCTGTGTAAGTAACTTGACTAAGGTCACAAATATGCACTAGTAATCTTTAACTCTCAGAAGGTACTAAATCACTGTAAAACATCCTGCCATTCATTTTAAATGCATCTTATATTTAAATATATAAGTTTATGATCCACTTCTGTTTGAAGCTTCTGCTTTAGTTTTAAGATTTAATAAGAAAGTGACAAAAGCATTGCCAAATGCAATACAGAAGCATGGATTGCTCAAAGACATTGCATTAAAACTAACTCATCATTTAGATATAACTAGGCCTTAATGAAGGTGAACCAGTGCTACTGCTAAGCTATGTGCCACAGCTGTGTGGGTCATAGATTACATAGGCTCCTGGCTGCCTGGAAAATTACGTACAGAAATACAATAACATTTTAAAATTCTTCTACACTATCCTCCATAGGTTGACAATCTCCAGAAGAAAAAGTAATGAGGTAAGGATTATTTCTATTCCCCCTGTAGAGTTAGTTAATTCTTCTTTAGACTATTAGGTGGGCACATCCATAGTCTTACGTTGAAAACAAGAAGACTCTCTGCCTTTAGATGAGCAAAGGAGATACTCCTCTGGGATAGCATTCCATCGCTGTTTTCTATCCTGAACTATCTTTGCAGCTTCATTGACTTTAAACATATTTTCTTAAAGGGATAAAATGCAAATGAGCATGTTATCCGTCTGAGTGACCGTCAGGCTAATTCCAGTCATGTTAGAAAGAAACACAAAGATCTCAGAAATTTGTGAAGTTCAGTAATCGTTGTAGGAGAGAGGTTGCCTTTGAAAGAAAGCAGGCAGAATTCAGCTGTCAAACAATCTAATTCATAGCAACTAGTGCATTGATTATCGTGCATTTAGTTTTGCAGTGTCTGTAAGTTCTACAATTTCTTGACCATTGGGGTTGTCTCAGGAATTAGAGCTATGTAAGCATAATGCACTGTGAACATAGATTAGTAAGAAATCAGATCCCATAAGTTCTGCTGCTTGCAAAACTATTTCTTAAAGCACATTCATCTATATAATTTTTCACCTGATTTATTGAACATACCATTGACATATTAGTTCTCATATGAAGAATATTTTTCATTTAGATCTTAATGTCTTTAACTTTCCAGAAGACGTCATGGCTTCCAGGAATAAATAGATCAGATCTAGGAGAAATCTGCCTCTCTTTGAATACCCGAATCATATTATACAAACATTTTTTTTTTTTTTCTACAGCTGCCCTATACAAGCAAAAACAAACAAAAAAAAAAGAAAGATTTTTACTTTCTCAGCTATGATAAATATTATAATGGAGAGGTGGATGCCATAACCAAATATTTATCCTCCTGCTCAACACCCAATAGCCATGTAATATGCTTGAAGGTACTTAGTTCTCTTTATAGTGCTTGATTACTCCAGGCAATAATCTAGGTTTCTGGTGCATTTACTAAGTTAAGCTTCTTTTTCAAGGTATAGTGGAAAGAAAAAGTTTAACTGACCGTACATATAAGTACACATGTACATATTGTTTTTCACTTGGAACCTTTACTAACAAAATTTAAAAGAGTGATAAGAAACATACCTTTTAATTAACTAAACTGCAACAACAAAAAAGATATAATTGTGGAAAAAAAAAAAAAGGGGAGGTTGTGGAACTAATTATTCTGTTCAGGCAATTTTTTTATACACTATTGGTAAAAATATATTTGTTCGTGTAGGCTTCATCTTTGCTAATTTGCCTTCCCAAGAGTTTTACAGACAACTCTTTTAAAAGTAGAGAGGGTTCTGTCTGTAAGATTAAAAACATAAATGTTTGTGCAGGACATATTGGACAAGTAAAGAGCTCATTTTGCAAGTTCTTGTCAATTAAAACTTTGGTTGGAACTGCAACTTCTTTTTATATATATATGTATATGTATAAGTATATGTATATATATATATGTATCCTTTTCTCTTCCAAATAAATTGCTCACTTAGAATCAGTTCTTTACACAGAAAAAAGAGTAGACAACTTCTCATGGTAAACTATAAACACACAACTTTGCCTCCACAAATACAAAAATAGATAAATACAAAAGTAGAAGGCTTTTTATTGTTGTTTTTGTTGCAAGGACACCAAACTTGTCTTTGTTTGCCAAGTTGTTTCACATCTGCAAAGGCATCAATGAAGAAATGTCTTAAGAGACTAGTTGATGGTCTTTTGTACGTTAAGCTGAACATAGATAAATATGCTGTTGAACCAGCCCTACTGTGTGCGCAGAGACAACTTGTCTACACTGGTAAATTTGTAAGGATGGATTATTTACTAAAATTGATTAAATTGGTGACATTTACTCTAAAAAGTTCTGCTGTTGTAGTTGGAGAAGTTACATATTATGTAAGCTAAAATATCTAGCTATCTTTGGATGGGTGCTGATATAGAATCCAGTATTATTGTATGAAATTAAAATTTACTCATCGGAAGATTTGCTTGGAAAAATAAATGAACTTTCTCAGTTTACAAGTATGTGTCTTTATTTCGTGTTTGGCCCAACTTTCAAAAAGATAAAAATACTAATTTAAATAACTAGTTTGTATCTTGTGGATGTACATTTACTAAATGGGAGCACTTTTAAGAAAAACAAGATTAGTTATTTGCAGACATTGATTTGGAACTTTAAGTTACAAGATTTTGCTTCAAAATCCTGATGCTGAATTCCTCTTCAACCAAATAGAGAGCAAAAACATTTCTATAGTAAGTTTACTTTCTTAGTAGCTTTCTTTACATTCAAACCCAGCCAATTCAGCTTTAACTACTAAACACACATAACAGAAATCTATCTATTGGACAGTAAGAACAAGTCACTCAAATTACATGGAAAATAATTTAAAGTAACTAATGACCACACAGATATCTTAATTTGTTTTTGGGTGGTTTATAAGCAGAAAATGAGTTCATACTGTTGAATGAATAGCCAGTTAGGAATTATTAGCCATGCTGAATTACTGAATGAAAATTGCCAAATGAAAATTGCCAAAGCAAAATCATTGGTTTGGGTCTTCAGTGGTTGCTGAGACACACTCATAAGCATGCCAGGGAAAGCTGAATCTGAGCTGATTTTAGTTACGGGATTGTAGGGATGGATAAGGTTGGTAAAGCTCAGTTTACTGCACCCAGCCATGTGCTGGATTGTGGTGCCTTTGAATGATTCCCGTGAATCTCCAGAGGAGCATACTTTGTTCTTTATTTCTTGGGAACAGTTGCCTAATTCGGGCACAAGAAGAAAGAGGAGGGTGTGGAGACAATGTGCCCAGGCATTCTCTGCAGTACAGACATTCCCTTACCCAAATGCTAAAGCCAGATCTAACAGATCTTTGGCTGCTGAGTATCACCGCAGCAGTGATCAACAAGTAGAAATGGGTCCGGGAAACTGAGCACCCTCTTTTGTAGCTATCTCTTTTCGTAGTTGTTCTCTGAAGTGATAAAGAAAGGAATGCAGGGTTTGTCTTGAAAGTCAGCTATCTGCTGTTTTCAACTCTAGCACTTTTTTTTTTTTTTTTGAATTAATTCGTTACAGGGCTGGATTATTGATGACAATTCCTTATAAACATGAGCTTGTAAGATCAGTATGGACAACTGTTTAGACCTTCATGGCTGGGAATCATGCCATTACTACCCACAGTCATTGCACATACATGGCTATTTGGCTGTGTACCTCATGCCATCTGTTGAGATGGCATTTTGCCTGCTCACAAATTGGTTAGACCTGTGCCAAGAGCAATTGCTCTAGATGGTTACACTGCAAAACACTGCAAGTAGCTCCTTTTTTGTACGAAATCTCTCTCTTTCGAACACCACATTAACACTTTGTTACTTCCTACAGACATACCTCTGTACTGAAGAAATTAGAAGTAGGAAAAGGACTCTTGTTCTTACTAAAAGGTATCCTTTCTAAATCTTAAGATAAGATACTTACAGATCATTTGAATTAAAAGTACTTCTATTACCTATTCTCCATTTGAAAAAATTCTTTTTGCAGTAGTAAAAGCTAATTGAAAATTCACTGAAGGTAATAGGAATATTTGTACTGAAATAAGTGGATATTGGGTTGGAGCTATAAATGCTCCTAAATTGTCTAATTGCCAGTGCCTCCCTTTCATGGATAAAATAAGATCAACTGACCATTATTGGTTCCAGAAACTGTTGATTAGTTTCTGGAATAAATTTCTGGGAGAAGTAATGAGTTACAGAGATTTTTCTTTTCTAGATCAGTTATTTAAATTCAGCTGAGATATACGGTAACCAAAAGTTATTACCAAGTGATATTTATGCAGCTTATGGAATAATTCTGCTTAGTCCTTTCTATTGAGTAGACAACCATGTCATACAGTTGGCACATTTGTTGACAGCCTCAACTGTGATCCATGGAAGTGGACTTATTGCTTGCCAGCAGAAGTAGCCCCTCTAGGTAAAAGCCAAAGGATATTGGCACAGAAACCTGAGCTCCATGGATAAATATAGGACTTTATGCAGAAAATGTTGTCATCCTGCCAACTTTCATAGCCACTAAAGTAGATTTAAAATCAAAACTAAAATAATATTTTTGCTTCTAGCATGATCTATAATGAAGAGTTCATTTTAGAATTCAGAGAATGTGCACATATAAAGGAGTTATTTGCCTATTTCTCTTTGCGAGTAATTAACTGTAGGAGTATTGCTGTTTTCTGTCTATGAACTTTTTGCTCTGCCTGAATGTCACTGTTCACTCTGGGCATGCTTAGTTGAATCAGGATGATGTCATTTATGTGGGTGAGTTTCCATATATTGGTTTGTGGGAAGTATGATATTTTGCTGATTCTAATCTGGAGGTTTTGCCAAAACCTTTACTCTGAGTTTCACATAAGTAATACTGATCAGCTTTTGCTTGCTAGAGGAAACCCAGCTGAAGAGAGGTGGGCAAGCCTTAAAAAGGAACGTAAAGAGATCAAAAGTCAGAACTATTTGGGTTGCAGGATGAGGTTTGCCTGTAATTTGGGTGGGTTTTTTTGTTTGTTTGTTCTGTTTTTCTTTTTTCTTTTTTTTTTTTTTTTTCTGTTGTTTGTACAAAATCACTATAATACCAGTCTTAAGATATTAGCTCTTTAAATTGGTTAAGTTAGGTATATATTTTATATTGTGCAGCCCTTATTTTGAGAACTGTCTTGTAAAATTGATGGGATAACCAACTGAAAATTTGTAAAAATAAAATAATAATAACTAAATAATAATAATAATAACTAAAAATAATAATAACTAAAAAGACCCCATTTTAAAAAGACAAAATACAAAAACTATCAGGCAGGATGACAACAAAAAAAAAGATATCACTAAAGATTTTGTAAAAATTTAAACATTTTGGTAGTTTCTATTTATACACACAAATATACTTACCATTGAAATTTATTGTGTTCACTTTGAAAGTATTTTTATACTAAAAAGACATATTTTACATCAAGTTGTATTTCCATAATAGAAAATTGTCATCTTGTGGAAATGGTAAAATTTTACTGTTTTATAAGTAGCATAAACACACCAGCAAATTTCCTGGGCAAAGCAAAAGCATAAATGCTCCCTGGCCAAGCGTGCACCGCATTCTAAATTGAAAGCTGGACATAGCTGAATACTTAGTGACCCTTTAGCTGAGGCATTCTGAAGTAATCTGAATAGCAGTATTCTTCAAATATCCCTGAAACATTGGGAACTGAGTTGTTCTACTTCCATGCAAATGAATGAGAATTTTCCTTTTACTTCACTGGGAGTAGGATTGGACATTTCTTGAGTTGACCAGCACAAAGTAACATTTATAGGCAGAAAAAGGAGAGATTTTTTTTCAGCTCCAACAAGTTCATTTTTAAAAGGCACTTTGCTGTAACCATGTAAACCTATGTAACCCTACAGTTTGTTAACACTGAACTTCAATGAGTCCTGATAAGAAGCCAGTCAGTGGATATCCATTTAGCTGGTGATGATCTGAACTCCAGCTGATTGTCCTAGCAGCTGTGTGACTTCATTACCATTAGAAAGGCATACAGCCAAGCCAGCTGGAATCCAAAGAGGCTACTCAATGCACATAGCATGTCAGTTTTGGGGTTTGCGTATCAGAATTACAAAAGATGCCTATCAAAAAGAAATACAAAATAGATTTTTTTATTACTTGCTTTAAATGCTAACTTATGAAATAATTATTGTACTACATGGAGGCTACTTTGTCAAATACTTTTTTTTTCTGTACTAATGCGTTAATGCTGTATATACATGTCTTTAGCTAGTGAAACCTAGATAAAAATTTGCATTTTAGGTTACAAACATAACCCAATATTATGATTTATTATTTCTTATTTAAGAAAATGTCATGTTGTTGAATTTTGCATTAATGCTTTTGAGAATATATTGCCAATTTCTCTTACTGAGGAAGGATTAGTTTATGTTTGCCTTGTTATATTTTTCCTCAAGCGTAAGCTTTTGACAAGAAGAATATACTTTTGACAGCAGGAAGCAAGATACTGGACTAGATAAGTGTTCTTCTATAAACTCTGCCCAACTCTTTGAAGGAACAGATACTAGTACTTATTTTGCAGGAGAGAATTCTGGTCTATGACTGAGAGAGTGGAAGAACTTTACTGAAGGCTCCAGTGAATAGAAGTGCTGTGACCCAATCTGCTTGACTCTTATAAAAAAATGCAAGTTTGGAGCCTCACTTTGTGGTTTGGATTCTAACTCTGGGCAAGGCATCTAAAAGCTAGGTATTGTGGAGACTTCATCTAGGTTCTTAAATGGAAAAAATATATCAGAGATTTTTAAAGCAAAAATTCTGTATGAATACAAAAATTATCATGCACAGACATTTAAAAATTGTGACCGGTTTATCTTCAGTTTATCATCAAGGCTCATAACCTTGTCCTTACCTTATCTGTTCTTAGGCTTTTTAGATGAATTTGGATTTTTTTTTTTTTNTTTTTTTTTTTTTTGTGGACAGAGTAAAACTCAAATCTTTTCAAATATATTGCTTTGATCTAATATGCACAGAAGTAGTTGTGAAGTGGAAGAAAAAATATTCTCATGTCTGGAGTTTTTCCTTCAAAAAAAAACTTGACACAAGCCATATTGTAAACTATCTGATAGTTTCTCTTACTTTTTTTTTCCTATAATATTATTAGGAAAAAAAAATGTAAAAGAGCAGAACCAGCTCAGTGCTGCAATTCAACCTACACCATATTCATAAGGATCTTGTTTTCCAAAGGGTTATAATAAGCATATACGTCAGTCCATTCCTAGTCAGGAAACCACTTAACCCTGCACTCAACTCTAAGCTTGTGCTTGACTCTGGCTGATTCCACTGGTGTTTTAGTCTAGGCTTAAGTGTTTATTTATTTATTTATTTAGTAAATTAGGCCTTAATTGTGGATATACTTGAACAATTAAAACATTTCTTCATCAATATAACCACTCGTACATCATTTTTTTCAGAATAAAAATTTGACAACCAGACTGAGTCAAATGAAGGAGCAAAGCACTTCTCAAGAAAACATCATCATGCCAAAAAAAACCCATCATCTGTTTTAGAGTAGTAAACTGATCCTCACAGGAATGAAGTGATTTATATCATGAAAAAATAGCTTTTACTCATATGATTTCATCTAAAATAGGAGTAAAATTGCACAGGGAGGTAAATCTGAACTCAAAACTTTGCACAAAACTGAATGATAGTTGATAGTACATCTGGCAGAATTTTGTAAGGTAGATATGCCTGAAGGCATCATATTTGTTCTATGTCTAGGATAATTTAAGAAAAGATTCTTATGTAAATAGTCTAAGTAAACACCATTACTTTGTATTAGAAATTTTTATGCTGCTTCTGTAATGCTTTGCGAGCTGATTGATATTAGACATTAAAAGAATTAATTTTATGTTGCAGTTGATAGTAGAGACACTATAATTCTTAAAGTGAAGTTAGAAAAATGCTGTTTCAGAAGGAAAAAAAAAATCCCAAGGCATTAGGTTAAATATTAATTTGAATGTCTACAATAATGGGTACATATGCTATTTAAGGAAGTCATTATTCCACTGTGTAGTCAACAAGAGTATTGATTAGAATTAATTCACTGCAAAAAGTCTCCAATCATTTTTAACATAAGTTTTTCCTCTTTAACAGTACCCTGAAGCTTGTCTTTTTCGTGGTCAATTTAGCAACAAATTTGCAATTAATCATTTGCTGATTGCAATGAATGGTCTGTCGATAATATGCAGCTTACATTGCTAAAAGGGTTATACAGAGCTTTATTGTTTTCCTTTTGTCTTGGGAACACTTTGTCTAGCTGTGTTTCCTAGAATGGATTTTGAATAGATGTTTTGAAGTAACCATGCCAGTTTTAAAGAGACACCATGGACTGCATTGAGACTATTAATCAAGATATGCCCTAACTTTCTTCTGGCATTACAGTATTTGGACATCTGTTCTGACTCCTTATATGTGAAATAGGACGCATTGGCATAAATGAAGGGTTTCATTATCTTAAATGTCATAACATTTGTTTGAATTACTTTGTGTAGATTTTAAATGCTGAAATTGTAATCTTCATTTTTTATAGATTTCATTGTCCTTTCAAAAGACTATAAAAATGGAAGCCTTTTAAAAATTCCATCCATAATTCAGAAAGTGTAATTTACAATTTGTGCAATAATAGTGAAATTGCTGTAGGTGATACTTCAACAATTTCTAACAGTATAAGTATTTTTACTGAAAGAAAATTAAGGGCAAAATGAAACAGAAACATGTTTTGGTCACAAATAATGTGTAAATAAAAGCCATTAATAAATGTCCCCTTAGGGACTATTGACATGAATTCATCGCTTTTGAAAGTCGTGGCAGCTTGAACTGAAAATTTCATTTTGTCTATCAGAAGTAAATGTCCAGTGTGTTACAAGTTGTCCTTTAAGGAAGGTCTCAGTAGTGTATTTCAGGGATCTGGATGAAAAAAATGTGTGTACATATTGGAAACTAAAAAGATTAACATCTAAATTTGGTTTACATTGAACTTTGAATTACATGATTTATTTGGAGGGTTTTTTTATTATTATTATTTTAACTGGCAAAAATAAAAAACTTGTAAAATTAGAATTTAGGAAATTTACATTGTCCTTACTTTACATTGTCCTTACATCAAATAGTTATAGCCATTAAAATGTTCTTACTCATGCCTAGCTTTTAGTGGGATATGAGTATGATATTTATGCTTGAGCATTCTGGAGTTACATTAACTACATTTGTCTTCACTATAATTACAAAGATAACTTTATTACAAGCATTGGCAAAACAGGTATCTGCTTACTGTGGAAGCAGACACAGGAGAAATTTGGGAATACTAGTTTGTCATTTAGTATTGATTACATAATTTAACTACCTGATCATCTGAGGCAAAGAAGTGCTTTACAAACAGATGTTCCCTGATTTGCAAGTTTAGAAAAGTGTCCAAAAAAAAAAAAAAAAAAAAAAACACCATAGGAGCATAGGAGTAGTTTGGACCCTACTGCATTTTTAAGGTCAAAAGTTGAAGGCTGATTTGATTGAACTTTCATTTAGTCCAAAAATTTACTTAGAATTTCTGACTCATGAGGCAAATTGAGTTATTCTTGTTTATAGAACAACAATGTGATTCTCCATCTATAAAATATGTGTAAAAATATCTATGTGGCCTAGAGTTCAGAAAACCTGTTCCATTCAAATTATTTGCAATGGAATTTAGTGGATCTGATTTTGAACATGTGCTGTCATGGTCTGTGGATTTGATCTGAGGGACTGAAAACACTATCAGAAGATTTTAAAAATCACAAAGTTTTCAAGTCATATGTTAAAGCAGATATACATACAGATGTGTAGTTTACCGTTTGTCCATACAGGTAATACCTCACTTTTATAAGTGGTCACATGTTCCATGGCTCACTACAAACTACGGACCCTATCTTAAAAGCTGCAGGCTTCAGAGAGGAAAGAGAATGAAGAATTTCTTGTCTGACTCTGTTTTTTTCCACATTTTCTGCATACAGTTTACTGTCCCCTCAGTTTGATGGTACAATCATTTATAGAGTTACTCAACGAACCAGATAATTATTTTGTGGAATTAGACCTTAATATTTGGTGTGAATGATTTGATCTTATTAGCCTGTTGGAAAATCTCATCTGTGTTGGAAATGTAAATGAGACTTGAGGAAAGGGTCTGTATGCAGATAAGTTAATAGAATCCTCCCAAACAATTTGAGGCTGAGAATAGGATACTGGCATAACACATTCAAAGCTACCGTGAAAGCCTTAAGTTGCTAGAACAACCATGACGCACTGAGCCTGTCCAGATGGTTAAGCAAAGAGCATTATGCAAGTGCACAGAAACGGGGAAAAAGACTTTGTGATTGGAAAATTTAAGGATTTTTTCAGATTCACTCCTCATACACTTGTACTTCTGTAACATTCTTCACATTCTTCTGCAAAACTTATATCTATGGCATGTGTAATCATAGCAAAGGCTTTTAGTTCAGTTTCCAGATTTTCTGACCACATCAAGAAGTGGTTTTTTTTTGGTTTCCTGTGAGATTATTTAGTAGTGAAGTTATAGGCATGAGATATAAAGTTGGTAGTCACTAAAGTTGCTAGGTGTTTTTAAACTGAAGTCAGTTTTACCTGCATATTACTTTGTTTAAAATATGCTTACAGTTCTTAATTATTAGTATATTGTGTAATATAAAGAGTAATCTATTGTTGATATTCTCTAAGTATCAACATTCCAGTAGTAATTTATGTATGAAGATTCCTATTCATTCATCTTAAAAGTTACAAATTTGACTGGTTATAGCAATAAAACCAGTGTGTGATGAACATGTTGTCATTGCATAGTCCATTAGATGCAGATCTTTATGAACTATTTACTTGCCATCTCTGTCATCTTTTAGATGCTCAGCCACTCACATAAATCAAACACTTCTTGGCGATTTCTTGGTTACCCAGGTATTTTCACCTTCTCTGTTAAATAGAGTGCACTCTCAGTTTGGTATAAATGTTTTTCTTCTGCTTATCGCATGACCTCACTCATATGAGGCAATCTGGTGCTTTGGTATTAGCTGTGAGCACTATGGAGAACCATGTTTAGGAACAAGGCTATGTGGAGGAACCTCCATTAGACTTTTCTTTTGCTTCATCGGACCTTGGCAGTCCTCAAAGACTATAGATAGATTCTACACGCCTAATTGCCTGAAAAAGAAAGAGTAGGATACCTCTCTTTTCCTCAGTATAGCATTAGCCAGTGCCTGCAAGCATTCTCTGCAGTTGTTCTCATTGTCTTCCTACAGCCATGTCATGCTCTGGTGGATACTTAAGGTCTGAACTGGACCCAAAGTGCTTATCAGTACCTAAGTAAATGGCCTAGTCTGGTGGAGGAGAAAGGAGGAAGGAAGCCTGAAGCAACCTGCTAGGAAACGTGTGCGTGATTGCGAAGCTTTGTGAGGACTGCAAATAGAAATACGTCACTGAATGATGGCAAGAACCAAAGGCCTTCATTCTTGATCAGAACATTATTGTGTCCCTTACTCGCTCAAACTGTAGACAGAAGAGCACCTCTCTTATTTAGCCTTCTATGTGTGGCACTTTCCTGGCCTTGATACTACATGACTACATGAAAGATAGACTACATGAAAGATAGAGAATTTAAAATGGTGGAGACCAATACCTGGAAAAAAAAAAAAAAAAAAAAAAAAACTGCTCTGCCCTTCCAGATATTTTATAGCAAGTATTTAAGTAACATAGTTACAGAAATAAAATCTATGAAGAAATAAATAACCAGCAAAAACAAGGAGGAAAACTGAAGTCATAATCTTGCAAGAAGTCTGGTTTGAATATTTTCAGGGTGAAAAAGGTAGGGAAGCACCAAAGAAAAGCAAAGGCCTATAAGTTAGTTAGTTAGTTAGTACATTGGTAGTAGGTGTATGCCACATTTGACTTCCAGAATTATTACCCAGCTAGATTTGCAGGTGTTGAAAGAGTAAGTCTGAGGAAGGCATTTTTAAAGCCACACTATTTATGCTGAATATAATGAACAAATATCTTAGTCATCCACAGACTCTCTGAACTCACGAGCACTTCTTCAGCACTGGTGATAATCGCTCGAAGTAAGTAGGCCAGTGGCGATGGTAGGAGCTCTCTTGCCTCCATGGTAAACAAGTTGTGGTGAATTTATCAGCTCGGGGAAAATGAGCAGGGGAGGGGGAAGGAAAATAAATGAAAAACACTTTCAGAAGTCTGAGTCATGAGGAAAGGGAGAAAACTTGTGTCAATAACTGTAGATCTGCTTAATTGGGGATAACGCAGGGAGAGAGAAAAACAGGAAAGTAAAGGGGGAAAAGTGGTTTTGGTCATATGAGAAAGATTCAAATATATTTTGATTGCTGTAGTAAAAGAACAAGTGCAGATATTGAGCAAAAGACAAAAGATGAGTTTAGGTCTTTAGGAGAGAGCAAAGTATCAGTGATGTGGGTGAGCACAGGGTCTTAGAAAGTTTGATATGAATCAGTGGAGAGAGAAAAGAGCTGAAAAATCTAACAACAAGCATTAATTTATGAGGATGTTTTCTTTTTTTTTTTTTTCCTAAGATTTGTTTGTATGATAGGGAAGATAATAAATAATATTGTAATACAAAAATCTACATTTCAAATAGAAAAACATAATGAATGAGGAAAACAGTGACCTTTTTCAATTAAGAGAAAAATATTCTTACAGACCATAAATCAATAAGGGATATTTCAGTGGTTTGCATACTTCTTATAAAAATAAATAACTACTATGGAAACAAATGAATAACATAAATATGCATTAAAGACATAAGTCTTTGTTGCCAAAGCTCTGACTAACAAGTAATATGAAGTTGCTAAGGAGAAGTCAGGTTAGCATTTATAATTTGATCTCTATCAAGCAAATGAGCATATAAAATAGGTTGTGATACAGGATTTGGCTTGGACCCCAGTGAAGATATCACTGCTCAAATTGTGTTTTAGGCATAACATCTTGAAGTTAAGAAACTAGCCTTTCTAGGCAAATTCTTATTTGGTCGATTTCAGAGCAGCTCATTTAGATGCGTTGTATTGCCTTTTGGAAGAAGCTTTCCAAGTAGCCTGTTTCAGACTTTCGGTCATAGTGGGAGGATAGAGACTTTCCTCCCAGTTTAAGGAACCTTAATTTAGGGCTTAAATTTACCCTCTGTAAATCCTGCACTAATGCTGACTTGATTAAAACCCAATAGGAAAAGTACTATCAGGATTTATTGGGGGGTTCTTTGCTTTTTTTGTTTATTTGTTTGTTTATTTTTTTTATTTATTTTTGCTTTTTTTAGGACAGGGTTTGATTACCATAAACAAATAGAATTTGTCTTTTTTTCAGGACCATTCCTCTGTCTTTTCCTATATGTTAACATATCTTTCATAGGATAGCAATAATTAGTCTGCCATCAAAAACTGCTAATAGTTGACTTTTCTGGAAAATTACATACTTTCTTCAAAATTGCCAAAGTACAGGGTATGAAATTCTGGATATTCATTTCAAGCTAAAGAGACTCTAAATATGAACTTCTCTGCTTTTTGCCGTATATACATATTCTCTGATGTGTGTTTCTGAAGAACGACTATAGAAACAGCCATTTTCATTGCATTTTATCGATTATATTGATTTTTGGTTTGAGCTGTGACCTTGATTGTGTTCTCCTCAAACTCACTGTGCAGAATAATTTGGGGGAATTTCAGCATAGTTCTCCATCAGCAGTAGCAGAAGTGCTGCTAAAGGTTTACCGCAGTGGTCTTTTTGAAACACTTTGTTCTTTATATGACTATGCTGGCTAATTGCCATGGGGTCACTTTTCTTCATCTCCCTTTACTGACCACATAAACACTCAGCATGACTCTACAAGAACCATTTCTAGTTATAACAAATTGAAGGTGACCAGATTTAAAGAAAAGGAATACAAAAGTGCTCTGTAACCCAGCATATTCCCAGCAGCAGTCATGGTACAGGGGGCATGCCCTCTACGTCATATTAAGTCATGGCATATACATTTATGCATCAGACAATAAGGTACCAATATTGTCTCCTTTGAAGATCCTGGAATTTGGATATTGACTTGAAAGATGGTTGCATAGAAACTTTGTATCAATAACTAAAATAGCTCCTCCAAGATAGTCCCTGAGATATGGTTACTTGCAGTCTTGCAAATTTTGCAAGACTGGTGCCCAGACTGGTCCCTACGCAGCTGGGACACCTGGTCGGACTAAGTGAACTGATTGCAGTAAATTCTGTTGAGAAAATGTGTGTAGATGTCCACGTGTTACAAAGTTACACATAAGCAGAACATAGTTTTTCTCTCCAACATATCCTTTCCTGCAAAATAGGGTGTAGTTTATGACTGGATAAAAGAGTTCCAGCACCAAATTGTTCACATACAGTGTCAGAAATTCAACAGACATTTGAATTTAAAGGAAAATGGGGAGGTAGTATGCTTACATCTGATGTGCTGTTCCAAGTATCTTGTTATGACTTCCAAACATACCATCCTTTGGTCATTTGACTACCGTTATAAATACTGTGGTCGTTCACTACTTTTTTAAATGTGTATGTGACATGAGAACTACAACTTGACTTAAGAAAGTACGCTTTCTTAAAAGAAAAAGCATTTTCTTCTAGTTCAGCTATTTCAACCTGCCCCCTCCTCTCCGCTTCCACGCTCCCCAGATATGTAGGCTCAGAATTTCACTAAAAAATATGAATACTATAGGAATTCACCAAAAACTAATATATTATTGGATTTTTTTGGGAAGTCTTGCTGCTTCATCTTCCAGGTTAGAATATGTAATTTAATGAAAGTACCTGGGAGGCCTACATGAACTGACGACGTACTGATCCAAACAGGGCAGGACCTAAAGCTTCTGGTGTGTCTTTTTCCAGACTTGGATCATTGAATTAATGTATTATGCATATTATATGTTCATCTAGGTTATTATCAGGTGAGAAATATTAAAATTAAAGGATGTATTAGTGGTTTTGGCTTTTTGCTTGTATGTGCAGAAAATCTGATACATAATAATGATGAAGAGATTTGTTTAGCTAGAAAATAATTTTTTATTCTTGAGCAACAGCAAAAAGAAAAAAAAATGTTTTTAATATGTTTGCAGTGATTTTTTGACCACCTTTACTATTCCACATTAGTAACTGAAGTGATTTGCGCTAACTGGTTGTTCAGGTTAGATTTTCATTCTGATCCAAAGATTACAGGTTACTGAATTATCCTTTAAGCTTCCTAGCCTTATGAGTCCATTAAGCTTTAATTAAAGAAGCATCTTAGAAAAAAATAATCAGAACATTTATATCCAAAGAAGATGCACATTGGTCATCTGTTTGTTCACCAGCATAAAAATTATTATTTAATGGAAATTTTAATCACAGCAAGCTTATAGATAGACATATATTAAATGCATTAATCTTTCTATAAGGTTATTCACAATGTATAAGGTTACTCCTCTGAAAAGACTGCTTCAGATTGCTTTCCGGTAATGCTAATACCCATTAAAAAGATGAATATATATGTGTGTAAGTCAATCATAAGGTATTAAAGAGGTGTAGCAACTTAAGCTTCTTTTCTTCTTGGCAGGTCACTTTGAGAAATGTCCTGGTTCAATTAAAATATTTTTTCCATTTCCTAGTAGTAGATTCAGATATGCTCTGTCTGTTCTCTATCTTATCTTCGCTGTCAGGATTTAAAACAAACCTGAGTGAGATAATAGAAGGATAGTCTAACTACTTCAGACTCTGAACAGGATCAAATTAAGGGTATATAAGTGTGTATACATATTTACATGTTCACCATTTCTTCCAGTCAAATCTTTTAAAAAGAATAAAGGCATTATTCAGGAGTATGCTTTTAAAAACGTTTATTACCACAAAAAAAGGTAAAATTAATGTTCTTGTTAAACCAGAATAAACTACAACTTATGTTCATCTAATGCTTATCAGTTTCTTCAACTCTGCTTTTAATATTCTGCACAGTGAATGGAAACCATCTAAACTTACAAAGAGCTACATACAAAAGAATATGTTTCTTTGGATTAGATTCGTGATGCCGTGAGAAGAAAGTTCATAGAAACATTAGTCATCTAGGCTATTGTCGTTTATTGCATATAACATGTAAATGGCTGTAAAATAGTGTGTATCTTAAATAGTATTTCATATTAATAGATACAACTCAAATATTCATATTGCATTGTCAGAAACAGAAAATTGTATAATTAGTTACTCAGATGAACTTTATGCACCAACATTAGATCTGATACAAAAGTGCTCCTTAAAGCATCTCCAGTCTTGGATACTTTGGTATTATTATTTTATTGTGAAAAATAAAAATAATTTCTCATCCTTTATTGGCCGCCTCCAATATCAGGTGCCAGAAGAGTTCACAATATTAAGACAATAATACATAAAGCTTCAACTTATTATGAACATGAGTATTGTTATTTTTAGTATAGCTAATTAGGTGATTTCAATATAACTTCTGACACAAAAAGAATTTTTTTCTCCATTGGTCCAAAATCAGTAGTAGGCTCTAAGTAGATCATGCTCAGTGCTCCTTTTTGGACAAGCTGATTCTATTTCAAATAAACTAGCTACAGCTCACAGTAAGGGACCATCTGCTCTCCCCATTTTTTTTTTTGTCTTTTCTTTTCATAAAGCAATGAATTATCTTGTTAAGGTGCAAGCTTTATGGGCTACTTATAAAAGATCCTGTAACATGGAGTTAAGGTTGGTAAGGGGTTTAAGTGCTGAGCATAGTGGAGTCAGCTGAATGTTTTAAGACAGCGGCTGGGCCTCCTGTAACTTGAAGAAATCTATCATCACAGCTCCTGTCCTGCTTATCTGTGTGCAGTTACTAGTCTAGTTTACAGCCTTTGTTAGCAAAGCCATAACATTCAGCAGGGGTTTTTGTGGTTTTTTTTGTGTGGTTTTTGTGGGATGAAATTGGTGTGACACATGCCTGTCTAGTGTTGTTCCCATCAAAACCAGCTTTGTGTATTATCCTTTTTTACCTCTCAGCTCATTAAGGTAGTTGATCTGTTTTGGAGTCAGAAAATGTGCGGGCAAGTGAAAATTTCAGTTGAATCAGCCTTGCATAGAACCAACTGCCCTGCTTGCCATCTGCAGTGGGCATTGATCCCTAGCTTGTCTGTGTCCCGCAATGGTTATGCATGTGTAAGCACATGAGCCTTTTCATTTTATTCATTAGACAGTTAGTCCTTGATTAGTGTTTCCTAGTTTCTGTCAAATATGCTACTACTCCTTTATTCAGTTTGTCTTGGGTCTGTCTTTTTTTGCTTTTGCTTCAATGTAGAGAAAATTAACAATTAACCACAACAGTAGTGCTTTTATTTGTTTCATACAGAACTGGCTAGCAAATATACTTTTTCTCATATTGGCAAGTCTAGTGTGGGATAATGTATTAACAATGGACCTTTCTAAAGTTAACAGAGTTATTATTTTAGTCCAGCTGGCAGACTTGCTTTAGAAGTGTGACATCTCAGGGTTTACTCTCTATTTCATCCGTATTCAAGAACTGTGAGGTCACCAGGGTACTTGTGGGTATTTGTATTATAAAATGGCACTGCACATAAAAATAAATTTAAAGCAATAGTAGGTGGAGTTTGAGAATATTGCATCCAAAATTTCAGATGACGGTTCGGAGGAGAAAATGGAAAGAGAAGGTTTTCTATGACTAACACTAGGGCTTTCATTAGGGCTTTTTGCTCTCGTTTCCTTGTAGGACAGTAAAACGTTAACTGATGATTCTCTTCTTAAAGACAGAAAAAAATAGTGGCATGTTGATTAATAATGGATCATCCTATGTGCATGTTTATAAACTGCATAATGAGATCAGGAATAATGTGAAGATTTCAGTGGAGACAGTATGTTTACTGATGCCATTAACTGATTTCACTTGTTTAGTGACTACAAATCATATTGCTAAAAAATGTGCCCATTATGTAGAATAGTGTGAAAATCTTGTCACTTTTTATTGCTTTCTATTCATAATCTTAAAAGTTAACTGAAAGTATCCATGGGTTAGTAAGCCATATCTAGATGTTGTACGAGTCTGTACTCTAGAGTTTGCTCTAAGACTCTAATAAATAAATAAATAAATTACTTCATCTGTAAAGTGTTGCAAGCATGTTCAATGTTAGTGGGTACCTGTATATCTGCACTTGCCTATTTATACTAAGATAGGTTGGTTTAAATAAAAATTATTTTAAACAAAATATTTTAATTATGCTTGGAATCAGCATTAAGATATACTTTAAGGTTTTTTTTTTTTGCTAACGGCAAATTCATATTTGTGAGAAATTTAAAATGTTTTGCTACCTAAGGGCTTCAAACCAAATTTAATACATCTCTGAAATTCTTAGGTTTTTATATTTTCATGACCTTTAAGATGGTAAATAATTATTTTTTCTACATAATAGTTTCTTGTAATGTAGTGATGATTTTACTTGTAGTTTTTGTCAAACTCTATTTAGATAGAAATGAAATTCAATGAAAACTATTATTAGCTAACCTAACTAATAATTTTCTTATATGTGGAATATTTTAAGATATAATTATGGAAACATGATTTGCAATCAATAACATGCATTTAACAAATAAAATAATATTTTTAGTGAGAAAAATGAATTTCTCTGTTTTTATTATGTCTTGCATGACTACAAAACTGGTGGATTATACACTCTCACACGTAGTTAATATTGATATTTGAAGATCAGTATAAACCTTTTTGCTTTCTTAATTCTCAGTTTGTAAATACTGATCAAATCAGTAAATGAAGTGTTAAATGATCTGGAATGAAGAAAACATTATTTTTATATCTACAAAGGACATACAAAACTACGTGAAAACTGAATCTAGCATAAGAGCTTCAAATATTTTATTTTCAGCAACTTCCACAACTGTAATTGCTAAATTTTCTTTAAAAGTTCATCAACATATAGATAAGTCTCTTCTAAATTGGAAAAACTGATTTTCTTTTCAGATCACTCTTCTTTTCCATCCTGATATGTAGGAAATGAAGTATTCTCCTCCAAATTTTATAGAAAGCTAATTAACAGCCATATGCAAATATCAAGCTGTATACATATAATGTAACTGTGCTGAATCACACAGCTTTACCAGAGGAATAGGTTTTGTAGACTTTATTTAGTATACCATCAAAAGGAACTGTTTGAATAGTATTACTGTAAACCTTCAGCAAATCTGGATGCTGTCTGCTATAAAAAAGTTGAAGACACTTTCAGTAAAAATAAATATTAGGTCTGATTTATAATGAAGACTATGTAGAAAATGTAATAAATCAGTCATGTTCAGACATACCCCATTCCTGGAAAGGGGTACCCATGAGCTTTCTAAATGATCAGATTTTTGCTCTTGTTGAACAATGATATTTCACTCAACACCTGACAAATGATATGTCTGATTTTCTGTTTTGCAGTTTTTCCATCATGATAGATTTACAGTTTTCTTTTTCCTGCTAGGATGCTTCAATTGCCCATAGATTCCATATCATGAGAGAAAAACATCCAGAGAAGTTCAACAGTAGGTAAGAATCTAAAAATATTTGCATATGAAAAGATACTTTCAGTGAATATACTTAAGGTATAATTTGAAGGGGTTAAATTTTGAATATCCTTTAAAATACTGATTCTTAAAAAAGAAAGGAAATTGGTGCATCTCATGTTATGTATGTCCTCCCAGGCTGCTTGTAGTGTAACTGTTTTATATCTGGTATTTCAACTGAATGAATAGCATTATAAATAAACTGTTCTCTCATGCAAAATGTTTGACTTGTAAGACTAGCATGGACAAGATGATGAATTGTGGTATCTGAGCATCCCTGAATTGACACTTTGCCATTAGGCACTGAAGAACACTTATTAGACAGCTGCAGATGGTGATCCTTATGTTTCATTCCCACACGCACGCTGGTACATTGACAAGGGGCTCTTCCATATATACTCTTAGTAAGGGCAAGTGAATACCATTTTACACACAAATGCTTTTTATCATTAGAGAGCTTTGGATATGTAAAAAAAGTCAAGAATGAGACTTTGCATCTGTTCCTTGTGTTGCTTTTTGAATTTGGAATGTTATCTCAGAGCTTTTCTGGAGATTAAAAATGTATTACAACATGTACTGTAAATTCACCTTCTTTCAGTATCGGCTTTGCTGAGTAGATAATATTCATAATGCAATGCTTATGTTTGTCTTTTCTTATTTAGGTATTTTAGCACATCAGTTGTGATGGGTAAAGCAACATTTCAGAAACATTAATTAACATTTAAAGGCAGAATGAAAGAGGAAATAAAGATGTTAAGTGCACGGGATTTAAAGGGGGATATCTAGAAAAATATTTACCAAAATATTCTGTCTTTCTGAGCCTACTCATAGGCATTAGTTTGCCATGGGGCTAACCTGGAAAGTCTCATGAGATGTAAGCCTTCATAGAAATATGGTGTTCATGCCAGTGGGCTGTAAAACTCCTTAGAACTCTACAGAATGATGTTTTAATATATACAACTTCTTACTGTTTTCATGTTGTGGGTGTAAATTTTACATTTACCATATTTTAACAACTAGGGGTGGGGACTTTTTTTCCTTGAATACTCAAGCTGTTTAGCATCTATGCAGTGACAGACTATGAACCCAAGTGTATATTTCTGTTTAAGTCCCACAGTAAACCTTTATGTTGCATTATCTTTTATTATTCTTACTCTGATGCTCATCTGAAAGAATTATACTATGAATGAATCTGAACTTAAACCTAGACTATATATCAAAATGTATTATACAGATTCAGCAAGACTAGAGATATTGGACACTTTGCAAATGCAGATATTCTAGGCCCTGAAGACGAAACTAGTTTATCAGTGGTCTTTCTGCATATTTCCAGCGGTTGGCAATTATAATTTATAAAAAGCTCAGCTAATAACATGAGTTTCAGATCAGATTTCATGTCACAATAAATCATATGCCATTAATAACATCTGCTAGGAGACTCACCTTGAAATTCATCTATATTTTAAGGAATCTGATGTTTCTAACATTATCTTAAGGAAATTAATTACAAAAATATATAGTTCAAGCCCTACCTGCTGTAGTACTGAGATATTGAAAGAACATGAAAAAAATCAGTGATTCTCTGCATTTTTGAAAGACTATTCAGAAAGATTATACATTTCTAAAAGAGAATATAGAGACTTGGGCAATATATTGTTAAGGAGACTAATTTTAAAAGTATTTCTTCCTTTGTGTAGTGATAAAAAAATGCAGATTGCTGAAGCTGTTTAATAAATTTTTCCAATCAACAATGCATGGTCAGAAATAGTTTGTTCCTTTAACAGTTACTAACATGTGTCAGTATCCATAATACACTGTAGCAGTATTTTCCTACACTATATGAAATAAAGCCCGTTTTTAGCTCTCTACAGCAAAGCTCCAAACAGCTTACTTTTCCCCAGAGTGGGATTTTCTGTGGAGTCTAAGTAATTTAGGATCAGCAAGTCCAGCTAAGATTAAGTGAGTTCATAGTGGGCTCCAGAGTTAATAGCACTTCTCCTTTTGAAAATCATATACAGATACTTCTGAACATCTCTCCTGACTCAAAAAAAAAAAAAAAAAAAAAAAAAAAAAAACTTATTTTGACTTTCTATGATTTTTCTCTTGCCTGATTTTCCAAGGTTTTGAGTTTCCATAGCTATCACCCAGTTCTGTAAAGCAGATGCCTGCATTGAAGTTCTGCTCTGAAGATGAATATGTAAACAGCATCTTGTCTCCTTACAGAACTGAAATGGCCTTTGGTCACAATATACTGTAGCTAGAAACTTGGATATTAAATTGGAAGTAAGGTTTCCATTACTACAATTGCCCAAACAGTCTGAGCAGAAAGAGATGGTGGTCATCTTGGCTAGTAAATCAACCAAATTAATGATTTGGATCAAATTAAAGAATAAATTGCCTTTGGATTAACTACATGCAGAGTTCTGTCAAAACCCAATAGTACTGAATTGCTTTGGTGAGTTAAATTACAATAAGTTTGGGTATGGAGGTATTCTTTTTTTTTTTTAGTTCATAATAATTACAGTCTTCAAATTCCTGAGAGTGTTCCTTGACTTTCCTATCCCATGTTTTTTGGGGAGTGTGGCAGTAAATAAATACATAAATGGAGTATGCCAATATGAAAATTCTTGATACCTTACATTAGTGAGTGAGAGCAGAATCTTTCTTCACTGGTTGAAGACTGCACATCACAAGGCTTAGGAGGACTTTTAATTACTACCAGTTAAATTGTAGAATACTCTGGAAGTAGATGATTTGATACTATGCGTTTTGACACATTTAGAAACCAAGACTTAAAACGATGTCTATGAAAATCAGAATCTCAGCCGTCACCATGGCCATCTTACAGGTCTGAAGTGTTGAGGTTACTGTAATGGAGAAAGCGTAGTTCAGTTCTCAGTATCGCCTGGTGAAGAATGGGGTCAGATTTCCTGGTTTCAGTGTGGAGGGGTCAAAGTAACCTCAAGAGGAAGTAAACTTGCAAAAGACAGCATTTCAAGTAACTATGTCATTAAGCTGGGACATACTGTTGAAATAACGATTCATTTAGGCCAAAATACCCTGCAGGGAGATCTGTGTAAACATCATAGACTTGAAGCTGAGAAACACAGATGTATGAGTTATTTGAACAGAATATACACATTGAAACAAACAAACAAACAAACAAACAAAAATATCAAAAAATAATTAAAGTTAATATTTTTAGAAGTTATAACTCTAAAATAATGAGCAGTTAAATGAGCCTGGCACTCAATAGCATGCAAGAAATTTCTTAATCTCTTTAACTAGTGTAGTATTTATAGTTTGTATTTAGTTTTCAGTACATTATCAATGAGATTTTCAGACATGAGTCTATTGTCCTCACTTAAAGCTCTTTTATGATGAAGTCCTAAACCAGAAAAATGTTAATATTTCTAATCTCTCAGTTAGTATCCTATACCAATGTACTGCTACCATGTACTTAGGAAATTTCCTTTCAACTTGTTTAATTATGCTTTTATTTTGTGCCAGTGTACATACTCTCCAGATATTAAAGATATATGTAAAAAGTACTAATTTGTGTGAGTTCCAAGAAAATCAGTGTTCTTTTAATACATATACCTGTTGGTAGTTATGATTACATTTTGACCTCCATGTTATTTGATTCTGGTTTATTCTGTTAAGAGCACAAAGGCAAAAGACAGGAGAAATGGAAGATATTGATAAAGATATAAATCTTTAGCAAGTTCTTCTGTTTGTACCTGCTTGAGTACTTCACTATACTATGTATCCATCATAGCAACACATCTTGCCTGACCTCAGTAAAATGTCCTGTCCTGTAAAGAGCTATATGAATACTATATATACAGTATATACTTTGCTATGTTCAAAAGCTGTATTGAAAAATATTTCTAATATAGCCTGTCAGCAAAGAAAATAGAAGCTATTCCACTTGCTTCCTCAAATCACTTGCTTTGAAAAGCAAGTATTAATTTTGGTTTGATGGCCGAAAGATAGATAAAATAAGATTAGTTTAACCTTTTCCTATATTTGCAAAAGGTAGCATTTGTTTAAAAGCAAAATCTTTTCTTACTGAGGAGGAAATGATGGAGGAGAACGGCCAACTATCAAGTGAGGAAGCGGTTCCGGTTCATGGGGCTGACAAAGGGTCCAGGCTGATGTGAAGGGAAGAAACATTGCAATAAATAAAGTGGCCTGAAGTGGGGTCACTCCAAGCATATCCACATAAAGGCAGTGCCTGAAGGACAGCATTATGGGGAAAGTTTTTGCACCTTTTCTGGGAAAATCACGTGCTTGGTGCCTCTCTGTAGTGCCTTTAAACTAATGATGCAACATGGGAAACAAAAAGTTAGGCTCTCATGAAGTTCAATGAAGGCTAATGCCAAGTGTTTTACCTGGGGAGGAATAACCCCACACCCAGAGTGCTCTGTCTAATTCTGGACTTCCCTGTATAAGAAAGCCATGGATTTACTGGAGCAAGTCCAGCAAAGGGCCACAAAGCTACTGAAGGGCGTGAGGCACTCTCACACAAGGAAAGGCTGTGAGAACTTAAGATTGCTTAAACTAGGGTTCAGGAAGGCTATTGTCAAGTTATATATAACTGTAATAAAGTAAAGAAGACAGAGTCAGACTCTGTGGTCAGACATCAGTGGTTCCTAGCATCAGAAAAAGAGGTAATGGGCATGAAGTGAAACATGCATGATCTCCAGAGGTACCTTCCCAACTCAGCAGCGCTGGGATTTTATGATTAAAATGCTCCATTTTTAGATGAGTTTAGCCTTTGTTTTAAAGTTGGCTTATTTTAGTTTTGAATGAAAAACGGAAATGTTTTGTTGTGACTAGAACAAAACAAACAAACAAAAGATCTATTTTCATTATTCTTTCATTTTTTCAGCTTAAGTTGTGCAGTCTCAATGGTTGAATCAAAAGTGCATTTTTACAGTGCATAAAGTAGTGTTCAACAGAATATTCTTAATGGGAAAGGCAGGTATTTTAGCATCTAGTCCCTTCAACCTCTCCTCCCTTTTTGGCTGTGACTGAGGAGAGAACATTTTAGAAAAAGACATTGAACTCATGCAGAGACCAGATTGCAGACATCTGTTACCTGTCCAGTTGAACCCACCAGTTCCTATTCATGAAAGGATAAGACCCCAGGGGACAACACCTCTGCACTCAGACAGGACTGCTGCAGTGATAGTCATCAGAAGCAACATTAGGCAAAACAATTTATGACACAGACTTGAAGTATCTGTACATGATCAAAAGCTGGCCTGTATTTATAAAGCCTACTGTACCATGCTCTTGGTTATAAAGTTAATAGAAAATAGGGGAGAACAATCAGCATCTTCTTCTGTCAGACTTCAAACACAGGAGTGTGACATCCTTAGAAAAATTCCTGAAGTGTATCATGCATGCTTGATTTTAGTGAGCTGGGACGAAACAAATATGATTGTTTTGATACTATCTTGCAGCTCTTCAGTCTATAGGGCTTAACCTAGTGTTATTGAATCCTTATTGTAAGGATTAGGCAGACATTCATTTAATACAGTTTATATTTGCAAATGATACACTAGTATTAAATATTTACCAGACTTTCACAAAAAGCTCTAGATTCTGTCACATTGCAGCTTGGGTAAACATATCAAGTTAACTAAAAAAAAAAAAAAAATGTTTTTTTTCTTCAAATATTCTTTATTCATTGAAAATACAGTAGTCCATAACTTTTCCAAAAGAAAATAATACGGATTCAACATCCTTATGTATGTTGATTACAGAACAAAATTACAGCAGTGTCTATCTCCAGTGCCGGCATCTCTCCTGATACAAAATTTCAGATTTTTATCATTTCTTTAAAAGGTGCTAATGGACTAATGTATTCCTGTTTGGAAAACTTTTTAATCTGTTAAACATTTATCTTGAATGGCTATCTGGGAGTCTGGAATGGTTGGTGAATCTTAAGTTCAGGCTTGTGAGGATTAGAGGCAGTGTGCTACATAAAATATATTCAAAGTAAAGTGCTGGTAATAGTCCTGAGCATTCCCAACCATTTTAAGTACCTCTTAGAAAATTTAAAGTGCCGTGTGTCTGAGCAATGAGTTTATGTTTACATTCTCAGGGTCCTCATCTGTCAAATTCACTACTGCTGGAACAAAATGAGTTCAGATTTTGCACTTTATAATGGTAAAGTCCAGCTGTTCTTTGGCACCTTTGTTGAAGATGTTGTGAAATACTTCTCATTTTTCAGTCTTAAAAACAACAGATAAATTAGGTGTACTACTAATATTTACATACAGTAAAAAGACAGTAGATGTTCTACTAATATTTACAAAACGTAATGGGAATGCTTTTCCTTTTTAGGGAAAATTATGTATTTTAAAGATATATAGTGATACCCAGTTGTCAAAGAAACTGTTGCTTTAGAAATTGTCAAGTAAAATGGATAGCCATGTAAAAGGGTGAAAATCATCACGCTGCCTAGGAGAAAGAGTAGTTTAACATGGTACACAATGATGTGAAGAACCTGGCCCAGCTTTCTGCACATAACAAACTGTTGATTTACAATAGGCGTATCTATATGCTAGTGGCCAATGTTAAAAAAAAAAAAAAGAGAAACAAAAAAATCTAATCTAAATCTAATTTTACCAGCTGATGTTAAGCTGGTAAAGGATTTTATTGAAGATGAAGTTTCATTACTCAGAGTAGGTTGTGAACCTTCTATATGGATTTTGAAGTGGCTATTGGATATTCTATGCATTCTTTAATTAATTAAAACTACTATCTTTTATTACCATACTATAAGGCAAACTTCAATATATAGAATGTGAACAGACACAATTTGAAATAAAAAATTGATAACACAATGGCAATGAAAGCTTCCTGACTATATCTCATTTACAGCAAATTCACAAGTAAAGAGAGTCTATGAGATAGGAGAAACCCTGTGGCAAAACTAAGAGAATACAGCATGTCATTTGCTGCTTACTCATGAGATATAGTCATACATTTCTCTACAAATTAATAAAGTTATCTTCCCTGACATTCATCACATTCATGACCATACTTTAAAATAAAATGTTTCAAAAAAATTATACAAATTATTTGTGAAATACTGCTTCTTTTTTTGCCAGAGGCTTTCTGTGGTCAGAACTGCAGAATATTAAGAATGTAAATTTACAGCTAATTTTCTGGCATTATTTTGAATTAACTCATTTGAAGTATATGTCAAATCTTTACCTAAGTTTTATGTAAGTATATTTCATATTTGCAACAGATGTTGTGTGTTACAAAGGGTTAAGTAGCAGACATTTCTAATATATGTGGCAAAACCAACAAATCCTTGTTTCAAAATCCAGTCAAAGTTGCTAAGTGTCCTCAGTGCACTTACCTATAATACTATTGATGATATCCCAGCCATTAAAAGCAGTGAAATGAATTGTCAAGGAATGCATTGTACATTTCCTATTTAACAAACATAAACACATAAGTCTTAAGTACAAAAATATAGAAATTTAATTACAACACGAACACCTTTGCTCTGACCTGTGGGTTTGTTATGGAGCTTTTTAAAAATTATTTAATTGTTATTATTAATTCTTTAATTCCAGTTATTGAGACCCTATTTTTAGAGAGTATAATTTTTCAGGGATATACTGCAATACTCATTGATAATAAAGAGAGTCCAGATATGTTTTCAGTACTGCGTGGACTGACATAATACACAGGATATGCCTTAGTTGGCCTGGTGCCTTAACTTAGGAGCAATTGGGTCTTAGATTTACTTCACTGGTAAAATACTCCAAACTTCCAACACTACACTATGATTATCCACACTGATTTTATCACATAATCACAGAATGTTTGGGGAAGAATCTAGAGACCATCTGGTCCGACCCCCATGCTCAAGCAGGGACACCTAGAGCACGTGGCACAGGAGGACTCTCTAGATGAGTGTCAAGGCAGGTAAAGATATGTGTGGAAAACAATATAGTTTTGGTATTGTTAATCAAAGTCTTAGTAAAAAATTATTACAAAATTCTGAATTCATATGTTGGCCAGTGGTTGCCAGGATGAACAGGATGCTTATGGTGTGTCCTGACATAGAAGTGATGACAATAGAAAAAGCAGAAAACGTCAGACATAGAAAGAGTAACCTAGTAATTAATTGGAGTTTTTTAACCTTGGAAAGATTTCAAATTATATCTGATCTGAATTGCTAAAAATGTATTTAGATATGATTATGATGATAATTCCTCTGAGGTTGAGGAAAAAGTGTGTTCTAAAATCATTTTGAATTTAAGTTGTTTTTGTGATGTGTCTAAAATTTAGGCCTAGATCTCTGAAAGTATAATTTGAATCTGTGTGTCATAGGTATATATATGAAAAGCTGCTTAGGATTTTCATTCTGTATTCAGAGAAAAGCCATCTGTTAGTTCTGTGACTTCTTGTTTAAATGAGAGTTAGAGAATGGCTGCAAGTAATATGGTTTCCTGATTCCTGAGGACCTTTCTGTTATCCTTTTTTTACTTTTCTGTTCTTTTTTTTTTTTTTTTTTTAATAAAGATTTCTCCATATGAGGAACAGCAAGGTCTGTTAACCTTTCTTGCAGCATGCTATTTCTGAGCCAATTATGAAGATGTCTAAAGGCATTGAATGCTCTTTGGAACAGTAACTTGTGATTTGGGAGTAAAATAGCCAAGGGAAGAACTTTTTCTGTAGTTAGAATATTTGTGCTTAAAAAATACATTAAAAAACAAGGGTAACATTGGTTTTTTTTAATGAGCTACAATATTTTGTAAACTTTTTCTTTTAGATATGGCGATATATTAATAATTACAGTAGCAGTATAAGTAGAAGCCAGGTAAATTCTTAAGAGATTTAGATTTTGATAAAAAATCCTTGAAGGCTGTGTTAAGCTGTCAGTCTTTAGTTCTTTATCAAGATTTGTTGATGTTCAAAGAAAAAATATGTGTTAATCAAAGAAATATGTTCTTGCTGATATGAGACAGCTGACAACTCATTCTAAATGAAATCTTCAATATGTTTAGTTTCTTTGATTGCAGAAAGAATTGTAAAGTAAATGTGTAAGTGATTTGGGAACATAAATTTAATTGTCAAATTGTATTCAACATTTAGAAATTAAACCTGAGTGAATTGGCCTAAGTAAATAGGGCGTGTGCTTCAAAGAAAATCTTGCAGTAGCAAAGCAGCACAGCATCCACACCACATCATCCACATTTTTATACTGTCTTTGTAGTCCAAGCAGCCACACAGGAAGAGGAAGATGGGAATTCAGTCCCCTCTTCTGACTGAGGACAATGATTTACACTCTCTTACCTCCTTCAAGAGTGTTTTAAGCACAAATTAGCAGCCGGACAAAGTGGATGGGGCACTAACCCAAGGAGGAGGTTTTCTGTATTGTTTAAAGTCCTTAAATGACTCAATTTTTAACAGTGCTGTCTAACTAATAACAGTATTTTTCCTCTGTTTTATTCATGTGTTCAAAATAAATATCACGGTCACTGGACAGACTTGTTGCAAAAGCAACTTGTTACAAAGGGAATGGTTTACATGTATCATACTGCATGCTGGATAGTCTAATATGCCAAGCACAGAACTGCAAAAAGATGCCCATCAGGGCTACCCTGCACCTGCTCTGATTCTGCCAATTTCTCAAGATTATTTTGACAGTCACAATTGACCTGTATAGTGAGCCATATGTCTTCTTCTAAGCTGGGTGGCAACACAGCATCTGAGTGGAACACAAGACCACATGTTCTTGTGTGGTTTAGAGTAGATTTAGAGCACCTCAAGCACAAGGTGACCACTTTGACTGTGCAAGTTGCATTTCCAAGGCTACATCTGGGCCACCATACTAGCTCCTCAGTCTTAGAAGCGTGCTACCATAGACCGTGAAGACATGGTTGAAGTACATGGTAAAAGACATGGACTTAGTTGAGTACACTGTGCCACAAGCTAGGGGCCAGCAGTTGCTCACAGTATTCTGGCTTTTTCATCCTTGTCAAATGGTTTGTACTTGTCTCAACGAAGGAAGTTTTGAGATGAAATTTTAACTTTGAATCTTGTTCTTGCTAAAAGGAA
>VZSV01000035.1:4387815-4440431 GCA_013398735.1 Nothocercus julius | reverse complement strand
AGCAATCAAGAACAGGCACTATTTTAGCATCCTGGGCATATCTGTAATCTGGGTTGCCCTACTTTCCTAATAACATTATCAACAGAGTTTATTATTGGTTTGGCTAGAGAAAGCTAATTCCTAGTAAACATGAGATAGGATTGCTATTGAAGTTGCTGGATCTGCAGTGAGAGCTTTGATGCTGAAAGTGGGAAAAGTACTGTTGATGGTTTTGAGTCAGAAAGAATGTGTCTCTTGCAATACCTGGTGGAGAATGTGAGCTGACTAGTTTATTTGATGACAAAAAGTTCTGTTTTGTTTCTATGGAACCTGTGTCTGTGTAACAAATGCAAGATTTCCTGTCTCATAACTTATGCTGGTTAGAGGGACCTTTGATTATCCCAGGTATATACTTTCTCATTAAATGTCTGTCAAACGGTTCATTGTGGATATAAAATATCATAGATACAAATCTATTAGTTTCCTTTTTTTTTTTTTTTCAGCAAATTAGCAGAAACCGTATTTTTAATAAAATAAGCAGAAAGAGTAACCTGAGGGAGTAGTTCAAACTATCTTGATTTATAATTGGCAATGCACGGAATGGCATAGCATTTATGTGAAGTGATGGAGATCAAGAGCTGTTAAACGTTCTTTAACCTCCAGTGCGCAAAGTCTCTGAATTCCTGGGAGTTAGGGTCTGGAATTAAAAAGCTAGGAGGGAAGCATTTCTCAATTTTTTTCATTTTTAGGAAGAGAGGAACCGAAGAAAACATCAAATTGAATCCACTTCAGTCACAGATGTCAAAACAATAAAATTGCTTAGAAATGCCCACAGATCATCAGCTCCATGGTAGCTTTACATACTTCTCTTCCTGCTACCGAAAACTTAAGACATGTAATGAAAATCCTATTATGCTACAGAAGGGACACAGGTGTGATCACAGGCACCAGCCCGCCTACCTCCCTGCAACTGAGATTTTTTTTCAAAAAAACAAAATAAAAATACCCTGTGAGCAGAACCTAGGGAGCAGACCATGATCATTACTACTAATACTACAATTTACAAAATACAATATACAGCTTTTCCAATCTGCTGGTGCTGTTTCCAGCACCTATCTACCCATGTAAAACATGTTTACAGTTGAAAAGATAAAAGCTCCTGTTTGGCCACTCTTTTGGCCTCTATTTGCATTAATCTCCATATGGATGTAAATTGATTAAACTCAGATTTACCCATGCCATATCTGGCATGGCCATATCTACCCATGCTCCAGGCAAAGGGATGGGAGTTGTGTAAGTAGGAGAAAGAAAGGGAGGAAGGAAGGAAGGAAGGAAGGAAGGAAGGAAGGAAGGAAGGAAGGAAGGAAGGAAGGAAGACAAAAAAGCAACAAAGAACATTCTCTTTCTTCAAGATATTGCAGGAAAATTTTGGTATATGTTTCTGGCATTTATCATGTTGCAGTCAATCAAAGTTATTGATTTTGATGGAGTAATGTTCACTTATAGCAAATGAAGATTTTATTTTCCGATAATAAAGTTGCAACTATTTTGACCATCAGATGGATTATAGCCTCTATTAAGTTACTTTTATTTTCAGTGGTCTAGGAATAAATGCTTTTATTGTCCACTGAGATTTATGAGACATAGCCTTTACAAACTGGCAAATGTCAAGATGGCGCAAAATATAACATTTGTAAATAATACATCTGATGTGCATTTCTAGTGACTCATTCACTCCTCAGGCAGGTGACACATACCAAGTCATATATATTGTATACTCATTTGAAAAGTAATTTATAGCTCTATTTTGTTAATGATTGTACATCCACAGATGAACATAACACTAGAAAACTATTCCATGAGCAGGCAAACTAATGAAGACTTATTTTCTACAGATGTGTGTCTTATGACCCTTAAAGTCCTTGTTCTGATAATCCCAGTTTCACATATGGAGTAGTTCCACATGCTGATCTGTGCTGTGTATTTCCTGATTAACTGATCAGTATTGCTGACTTCTGAGCTTTTTTACAAATGGAAAAAATGACAGACACTTTATTTAAACTGCAATTATTTGTGTACAGGCCATGTATCAGTGAACGAAGTAGCTAATTTTTAAGGGATTATTAAATATTTAGTGTTTGTAATTTTGCCTCTTTTTTTTTTTTCCCTCCTGTCACCTCCAATATAATTTATTTGTAGCTTTATACTGTCAGATTCAGACAAAATTTGGAATTTGATTGATCCACAATATTGCAGCCAATTTAGACATATTGTATGTGATAAAACTGTAAGGCCTAAGAGTAATTGACTCTTGAACATAATGGATTGTAAATGCAGCCATTAAATAACTGATTGGTTGTTCTATGCTGTTGCAAAGAAATCCCATGAAAAAGAACGTCTGGAAAGTGCAGATGTTCATCCATCCCAACTGGGGGTAAATTTGTTTCTTTTGATGTGTAATTGCAACTGATAATTGCATATATATTAAAAAAGCTAATATTTCAAATCTTTATCTCTTAACATGCACATAACATCTGTCCTAGTGGTTTGTTGTCTTGATTCCTGACACTTTCCCTCTTATCACTAAGTTACATTGTACAGACAAGAAATGTCTGCCGCACAGAAATGTCCATTTTCAAAATGTCTTACCTGCATTGTCCAAGATCACTCTGATCCCACCGACTAATTTTTTTTTGCCTATTCTTGCCATCTATTCCCTGTATCAGCCTCATCAGGTCTCAGGTCTCATAACATATGTTGCTGTTTATCTTCCTTCTAGGAGAATGGCATCTAGAAATAGATGTTATTTTACTAAAGTCCATTTGAGGAATCTGACTTAATTTCCTAGTTAATGAATCAACTGAAGAAATAAATTACATGAATGAATTCTTCATTTAAAGTGGGTCATAACTGCTTTGTACATCCACTTGAGATCTGTATTTTCTTTTACATCCTTCCTTCCACCAAACACATCTATATAACTTCTTGGGATAGCACTCAGTTATTAGAAATCTTCCCACTTAACTCTAAAATATACATTTAACACAAAGTACTTTCCTGAAGAGGCAGTAGATTCAGGGGTGTATTAAATAGGGAATAACAATTTTTGGAAGAGAAGTAAGAAATTTTAACATCCTATGATCCTATGATCCTATGATATGACAATTTCTGTCATTTGATTGGTTTTAGTCCTAATTTCATTTATAAACTATTTTATAAGATATGCCTATTTTCCTCTTAAATATATTTAATATATTAACTGAAAGATTTTAGTGATATCTTGAACTGCTTTCCTTTTCTTTGGTATTTGTCATCATGAATTCTTTAGAACCTTTTACTCTGTGATCAAAAGGGGAACCTCCAGATTTCAGTTGGGCAAAGTTAAAAAAAAAAATCTCACATGATTCTCATGTTTCTATCTATATCCGTTAGTGATCTAACTTTAGTCAGGAACAATCTTTTTCTTCTATGTCAGCTCCTGGTGTAGTAGAAGACATCTAGTTCATGATGAGAAGTATGAGGTACTAAGATAAGAGCTAGTATTACAGGTTTTCTGAAGTGGGCAATTATAAATCAGCATTGCTGTGCCTTCATTAGGCACAGCACAAGTGTCCCTTGTTTTTTGGCCTTTCATAGTCTGTTATAAAGTAATATATTATTCAGGAGTTAAAACTTGACAAATAAACTCTCTCAAGAAATGAAATTTAAAATAAGCCATGTTCTACTAGTTCAAATTCAACCACTTTTGTTAAGAAGTGTCTGTGAAGTAACACCTATAAATTAGGCCTTCCTATCTGACAACAAATGTTTGGACTATTTCTGATGGTCTGGAGCCAACTATCTAAGTTCAGGATTATCTTTTCATTGCTGTTTGATTAGACCATTGCTGTTTGATTGTGGGGTTATCAGCTCATCATCTACTAATGAAATAAAACATATCTGAAAAAAATGTATGGCTTGTGTGGTATAGTCCCGTTTTATTTGTTTTATGTTATCCATTAAAATATGTATTTTGACACATTATATATTATACATATGGAAGATTATGACTGCATCCACATGGCTGTGATACAGTGAGAGAATTTAAAGTACTTTTTCAGACTTTCAAGATTCTGATACTGACTATGCTCTGGGAAATTCTGCTGACTATGGTAAACGCTGTCAGAAAGGGATAGCAGTATTTTCTTTCCTTATTATTATGTGTATACTCTTCACTATATCATTTTTTTATTTTAGCACAGTTCGGGAGCTGGTGTTGGATAGTTTTTGTTTATCAAATGAAAATTATATGTAATTTTGCAGTTCTGCTCTACCCCTCCAAAAGAGTGCATGTTTTGAGTCACCCTTCTATTTTTTCAAGAGTATATCACCAAAACAGGGTAGATTCAATCTGAGAAAGTTTATACACAAGAACCTAAGTGGTGAATAATAGTAATTTAACTTCAACAGAGATACCTCATGAGATATGGAGAGATACGATATTTAAACTATAATTATTTTCTTCATGCAATTTCATAATTGTGATTAGACTTAATCATTCTCTTTGGAGCAGCCATAATAATTTCCGATTCTTCTTATGGAGGCATTTTATAGCATATCCAAAATACCTATAGAAAAATGTTTTCACAAAATGGTTAGCTTTTTTAGTTTTAGAGAATGAATTAGGGCCATTTTCTTTGCTGTTGATGAAGTACGTTCCTTTTAATGTAGTCATTATAGGGAAAGTCAGCAAAAGCAGCAGAGGAAATATAGAGAGATTATAGGAAATGCCTGTTTAAAATACATCTGCAAATGAGTAATACCAGGACTGTGTTGCAATACCCCATCAGTTTTCCTAGTGTATCCTATAGATATGCTTTACTGTGCATTTTGTGTGTCTGTCTACAGTCTTAAAGGTGCTCCTCTATTACCAGACATCATGGTATGACACCAAGCAGAACTCAAGGCATTTGTTTGGAACATGACTTAATAGTATAAGACTAGCTTTATGCATTCAGGTATATGTAATTGTTTTTGTTATTGCTTAGTGCCCAAATTCATCGTTTACTTTGGGGAAAATATGTCATCTTGAAAACTCTTAGAAATTCAACCTGGTTTAGTTCAGATTCAATGACATACTGAGAAGAAATAGTTGTTTATTTTTCAATATGTTAGCTAGGAATGCCGTTGTCCACTTTCACAGGGAGATGATGTTTCAATATTTGTTTTTGCAGGCATTAGCTTACCAAGTGCAATAGAATGACTAAGAAGATGTATTAGTAATCTCACACAATTGTCATTGAAAATACTCTGACCTGTTTTTAATAAGTGAGTTGTTTTCTTGCTTTTTTTTTTAATAACAAATCAATTAGTACCAATTACAAATTATTTACCTCCACAAGCCCATTTAAAAATCAATTTTTTTTTAAGCTTGAAGTCATTCATTCCTGAATTTTATTGAAGCTTACTCAAAAATAGATACATGTTTTTCATTAAGCTTGTAAACAAATTCATCCCTAGCCCAACTTTTTGTGGCAAGTTTAAATGTAAAATTTATTTTTAGGAGCTAAAATAAGAATTTATTGATAAGAAAAAGGCAGACAGTCTTTCACTATAGTGTATCTGGACAAATGGTACTATTATAAGAGTAATAGATCTAGCTGAAGAAACTGTAGGAAACAGAATGTAGAGTTCCAGGACAAAATGCCAAATAGCTGTGAAAACTGACTATTTTTAAATAAAAGCAATGTACGCTCTGGAGTCCAAAGCTCCTTCTTTTAAAGCTAGAAATAAACATCTGTTAGTTTTTCCATTGTAAACGTTCATTTTTATAGGTTTATAATAGGGCCATTCTTTGCTGAAAGCTGACATCATAAAAGGCTAGGAAAGTCCTTTGGGTGAGTAAAATAGATTAAAGAATGATGGAAAGGTACGTTTGCAGCACAATCACACACAAACACACACAAAATCTCACCCCAATGTCCATTTGACTTGTTCCCTTTAATCATAGCTCAAAGCTAAGCAGAATTTCTCCTTTCGAATTTGTACTTATGGATTCAAAAGATGCTTTCCCAATTATATCCCAAACTAATGGGAGAAAACTCCGAGGGAGTAAACTTATGTGAGGATTTGCTCAAAGATATTTTTCCCAACTGGCTCCATCAGCAGAGGATGTCTGGAAGTCATAAGCCCTGTCCCAGAAGCCCACAAATCCTCCATTGGTCCAATGCATCTGCAAAACTTGTAATTTTATTTTCTTACTCCCTTCCTAGTGCTAGTAAATTAAAAGCTGTGGGTAAATCTTACTATCTTACTAATAAAATACAGTTTTTCAGAAGTAAGAGAAACCCCGAAGAATGAAATTTGGCATAAAATGCATGTTCATGACACTGAAAAAACCTTGTAATGCTGGTGAGATAATTGATCATGTTGAATTTTGTTGCATGCAAAATGTCAGAATAGATAAAACTCCCTGAAATGTCAGCATCAATAAGTTGTTGGGCCTTGTTTCTTTCTTATAGTTCTGGATGCAAAAGGGGAAAAAATGCTATTTGCAAGCAGTTATGAAATCTTTTGAGAAATCACTGGCTACTGAGTCATTACATGGACTGTTTTCTTTGGGTCTGATCCTACCTTCATTGAAAATGAAAAGAGATGTGCAGAAGTGAAGGTTTTAACCCTTCAGACATGTTCCTAACAAGCAGCTACCATATAACTCAATTATGCTTAGCCATAAATATAACAAGCAAAATGTGATGAAGGTCCTTGAGGCAATATTCTGAAATTATTTTTTTGATTCAGTTACCAAACTAGTTAAATCAGAAATGGAATCAAATCACTTAGTTCTAAGTAATGACAAAGTTGAATTTGAAATATCACTAATGTGAGACAGAATATGTATATGAAGAATTGAAGATAAGACAATTTATCTGGCTCCTGTTTTGTATTGACCTGAATACTGCTAATTTTAAAAACCAGAATGTACACACAGAGAAGGCAAGTGATTCTACTATAAATTCAACATCATTGTGATGTCCTTCTTTTCTAATTCACTGTTTTAAATATAAAATTTTAAGCATTATTACTTTGAATTTATGAATGCTTACAACCTATTTCTTCTGAATAATCTCCATATAGTTTGGTCTGGGATCATTTAAAAATTTAAAAACTGTGAAACAAACTAATCTTTGATAGTTTCAGACTTCTTTTTATGATCCTGTTATTTCTGATGGCTGATCTCCTTATATTCACTATGTGATAAGAAGTGTAAGGAGTCTCTGTAACAATAATTATTATTACTTCCTCTGACATTGAGTCATGCAAGGAAGGTACAAAAGGAAACTGTTCTTTGTTACAAAGAGCAAAATTGTTTAATCTCATAGATACTTTCTCAAGTACTTACACTCCAAAAGGACATATTGAGGCCAAATTTTTGGTGATAATAAACAAGACTATCAGTCAAATCTTCAGATAGAATAGACTGGCATTATGCGCATTGGAAATACTAGTCCGAGAGGTAGGAAATGATATCCTTATTGAATGAATGACGATACATTGTTATGAGAAATTTGTAGCTCATCACTGTTGAGGTCCACACGTCCACATCTGAATGATGTTGATTCACAATCAACGTCTGTGATTATGAATTTAGCAGAAGAAAAGCACCCCAAATGAGAAAGAATAGCCATGAGATCAGAGGTGAGGGTAATTAAGATGTTGTTTGTAGAGTTAGATGATGATTTTCCCATGGTGTTGCCAGTTCCCAGTTCAATAGAGTTCAAACTGCTAGATAAATGTGAAAGATAGATGAAGTATAGAAATACTCCAGTAGTTAGCAGAATACAATTTATTGAAGCAGCATTCTTTTCATGTTGTAAATCACAACCTTACATTTTTATTGAAGTAATTTTTACTGAAGTCTCTCACTTTAAAAAGTAGTGAAAGATGAAGGAAGGAGGAACATTTATTTTATATCTGTCTTAATATATGTCTGCCAAAGAGAAGTGAGGCTAAAGACAGAAGTAGATTCAGGTCACCTGCTCTAGTGCAGGTGTTTTACCGTTTGAAGTACATGCCTGAGTCACCCTACACAGAAATTCAGTGGAGGTGGTCAAAATCCTCCTCAAATTAGGGTTTCTAATATATATTTAAATATTTTTTAGGCAGAATATAGGAGGCCTGGTCATATTCATGGCACTTACCAAAACATATAACAAAAACAAAGGATTGTTTCGCAGTATTAATTTGGCTTAGGACAATTTACCTTAATACAGCATCCTTTATTTTGGAAGAGACATCTTTGTTAGGATGGTAAAATAAAGGAAGACATTAAGAAAGAAATCATGTTCATTAGCAAAGCTCTGATTAAATACCTGAGGATTCAGAAATGCCTCTGTAAGTAAAATACTATTTATGAAGAATTAATCATTTACTATCTTTCGCTTTTAGTGCTAAATTTTTGAGTTTACTTTTAGTTAGATGATAGCAGTGCATTTTATATCTATGTTACACAGTAGAAACAGAAATAAAAGATTTTTTAAGCAAGATTCCACATGTCCATTTGGTATTTTACTCTTACAGTGTGAATCTCTTCAGAAGAGATACGTTTTAGCTTATCCTCAGTTTGAGAAGAAACTGGTTAATGCAATGCCAGATCAGGCTTTTTTCAGTCATATGAATCTTATAAAAAGCCAAAGGCAGGCAATAGTATTTGCATTTAATGAAATAGTGATTTTTTGTAATGTAGCTAACTAAAGGAAAGAAAGATCTTAGGCCAATAAAAATCTCATCAGGTGATGGCTTTGACAGAGCATCTCAGTATCCTTGTCATCCAGAACTGTCACAAACAAGCTACTGATGAGACAATGATAGTAATTAACATAGTGTTAATGGAACTTAGATGCTCACAGCTATCTTTCAGCTACAGTGAACTGAATGAATGCCAAGCAGTGCATGTGGCATAACATAATTTTTTTTTTTCCCCCGTGAGGGTTGTTGGATCTCTCCTTATTCTCAACTGCAGGTCCTTGCTGTAATCTGACAGCATGCCTTTTTTCTCTCAAAGAAACTGTATATCAAATCATAATATTTAGTAATATCTAATGGAACAGAACCTCTTTATTGTAATTTCGAAAGCGAGTTGTTTCCTGAAGCTGGTAAGCCAAGTCAAAATTCTCTCCTTTGAGACATTTGATATAGCAGAAGGTCTCAGAACATTTCCTTCCTTTTCTCCTTCCCTCCTTCCTTTTTTTCCTTCTTTCCATGAGGAACTCCAAAAATGAGTATTAGATACAATGGGTAGTTTGGGGCAAAAATTATAGGATGTTTGGCTGACAACCCAAACCTGTTCCTTTCTGGGTCTTTTTGCATCAACATCAAGGAACTACAGGTTGGGCGGGTTTTTTTTTGTTTGTTTGTTTGCTTGTTTTGAAGGGGAGGTAACATAGCCAAATACATCCCATAGGCAAGTACATCCCATACATGAGTACTGCTAGGCACAAGTCAGAGAAATTTAATATTTACTTTTATTTTGACTTATTATGTCATCACACATTCAATAATAGTAAAAGGAAATGCCCCGCTGCCATCCACTACCTTTTCTTTATCAATAAACTACCTTACTGGCATTTCTTACCTTCCATCTCTAGTTTAAACCTGATGCCACATCTTAACTTCCATTTTAATTCTCTCAGGCTTCCTTCACCTTGGCTTTCTAAATATCTTTTTTAAACAACATGCTCAGTAAGACATATAGAATCCAGCCTCTTCCACAAGCTAAATAAATCCAAATGGGATGAGTGTGTTACTGTGTTACTCCCTCAGATGATCATATAATCAAATTGTTGTTGTCCTTAGTGTGCTTCCCTTTTTGATATGAAACTTGGCCTGGTCCTTGCAAAAGCTATCCTGCAAATAGGAAGTCTTATCCAAGGACTTGAAAAGGTTGACCTTGAATTACAACTGGCACGTGGAACACAGTTTATTCTGTCCCAGTATTGGCAAACGGTGTTTTTTCATCTGTTTGTTTGTTTTTATAAATGTTAGTGTTTTTAGAATTTTACTGAAGTCTCAATTTTGAATTCTTATCACTATGAAAAAAATCAGTTTCACTTAAAAATGTGTTTCTTGTCTTCATTTTTGTAGAAAAACTTCTGAAGGTGTGATTTGAACACTACCTTAGGCAAAATAGCAAATGACAAATATGAAATATCCGAATGTAATCTTTTTTTCAAAATGACATGCTTTTTGAGGCCTGACTCATGATTTTTTAATATTAGAGTTGGCAGTATTGCTGTTCCAAATCGGAAAACACCATTATATAAGAAATAATAACATTGGCATTCTCTCAGAAATCTTCTATCCTTTCAGAGAATAGAAACCGCTTATCTGATCAATAATGTGGAAAAAAAAAGAAAAAAAGATTTTTCATTATAAGTAAGGGTTTTCTGATTCAGGGACGAACTTCTTGGTTTGTGTTTCTAACACAGTTGTGTACTGTTCCATGGCAGAAGTTTCTAGCTGCCGTGGGAATAAGAATGACAACAAAGATATTACCATTAAAATTATAAAGTTTTGGCTACTATGATATCTAGTGACTTGCACCTAGAGTTGTAAAAATATATTCTTAGAATTAAATCTGAATGCAAGTATTTAATTAAGTTTACTTAAGCCTATCTGAAGGCTTAGAGTACCCAGACTGACTGATCTCCGTAAGTCAGCTGTCTTTAAAATAATTTGTTTGGAAGATGTGTACTCCTGTAGTCAGGAATAATGTTTCCAGTGCATAGGATGTGGAGCAGAGTTAATTACATTTCCATTTGAGATAGGGCTGCAAGCTTTTATATTATTTTAGGATAGAGCAATAGATCCATAGAGGTATCAGACAGCTATAGTAGGTACACACCTTTATCACTCACAATCCCAAGGAAATGGTGTACACCAACAGTAACATCTTGTCAGCTATGACTATTCTGTTTAATACATATTCTACTTTTCAAAGCATGGATGCTGACATGGGCTAGATTACATTTTGTCCTGTATACACATTACTTGTGTCCTCCACTCCTATAAATTGTCTGAAGACAGTTTTAAAACACACCTTGACTTTGGTCAAGCCCTTTTGAGAAGACATCTAGGCAATTTGTCTGTCTGAGTCTAACAACAAAATACTTTCCCCTGAGCACTCCCACATATAAACTTATACAAAAGTTTAGAAGCAAGGCAGATATAAGGCAGATCTGTGTTTGAATATGGAGTCAGACTAATCCTTGAGAGCTACTACTGATTTTACCACAGACTGTCTTTCAGCTAGAAGTTACATCTTATGAACATATGACACTATGATTGATGTAAGCTACATCAATTCATTTTAAATATGCTATCTTCTGTAATTTTATATAATTAATTTAAATTGATTATTATGCACTTAAAAACGAAGATATCTGAAAATGATAGACAGCATCAAGGCCCTTGTTCACAAAGATTTAAAGTGAGATGGTTTGACATCTTTCTGGTTTTAAGTTCGCTAAAAGTATCCTTTGTGCAGAGGTTTAACAACAGAAAGAATGATGTATGAATTTCCATCTAATGTTATTTCTGGCACAATGTCAAAAGAGGTTGCATGTTTGCCAGAAAATAATTTTTTACACTTGTTAGATAAATAATGCAAAATCACTGTGTAGCTTTAGGCTTCTTGATAATAATAGAATCATCTTTAGAGGTGCTCTTGGTCCCTCTTGTGCCCAGGCTATAGCCAGGCTATTTTGTTTCTATTTTTCTTCTAAAAAAACCCAAAAGTTATTTTTGTTTGCTTCTCTGGCTGGGATCTTTTTGTTTGGAGCAATATCAAGAGCTCCAGAGGATCTAGGACCAAAGAAAAGACAATCCTTCCTCTCCCTCTACCCAAACTCTGTTAGAATATCATTGCTGTTGAAGCTCAAGAGAAAAAATCATGCAGCTCTTGTAGGTGAGCAAAAAAATACAAATATCCTTACCTTAATAGTATTCATGCACCAAGGTTCAGAACTCTGTGCATGGCTTGACTCTAGTGTGGAAAAGACTTCTCTGATTGAGTTTTGTGTAAGCAAGCTTTGAAGTATGTTTTGGAAAGGAGCTGTTAAAAGCTAGTAATGATTCATATTCAGACCAAAGTCTTTCTAACTTTTAATGATACAGTTACCAATTTCAGTTGTCATTAAAATTGTTGACTATCCTTCTTAAGCCTCACCTTTTTTTTATGGGGTCCTGCAGTTTAAAAGCAGCCATCCATTATAAAGATTCATTTGTTTTGGAGTCACAACAATTTTAAAAAGTTGGAAAGAAGTTACAGACATATTTGGGGAGAGTTTTATAGGAATTATTTGGTTCTCTTATTCAAGAATGAAAAATAATATTTGAATCTATGCAAAAATATAACTTTCCTTTAGATTTTAAAGTGAGAGCTGATGAATAAGATTGCACAGGTCATGCAACTCTATATCAAATACTGCTACTTGGACTTGTCAATGTTTTCCCTATCACCTATCACTGTCATCTATAGACTGCTTTTGCACAGGTGCAAATGAGAGAGTAGGCTCAGAGAGAGCAGGCTGGTAGGGGATAAGCCATGCAGACATCGACTTGGAAGATGGGAGCTTTTATACATTGCTCACACTGTTGCTACAGCACTATCAAATTGCCTCCTGCAAACAAAGATATCTGATGTATATGAATGCACAAGGAAGCATTAATGCTGATAGAAACCACTGGATCTGTTTCTCTCTTTGCTGACATGTGAGATGAAACAATATGACACAGTCCTCCCTAACAGCTCGCTGGGCTTGACAAGGACTCTAATAGAAGACGAGCAGTTCTGCTTCGTAAGGCTTTTGATGGAAAACATAAAAGTACTGCTCTATCTGACTGCTCTCTAAACATGCTGGAAAATGACAGATTGTCAAAATTAAGTGTCATGTTGTTCACACGAAAACAAAGCAAACATGATGAAAGATTTCAGTGATAGCCATAGGTTTAGTTTTGCCAGCATCTTGTAACGATATATTAATGATATTCAAACAACTGCTTTTGCGCAAAAACAAATGACGATTTTGGTAAGCCAGATTTGATCAGTCATTTTAGAAATATATTCTGCTAATGATAAACCATACAGGATAGATAACTGTTCTTTTCTATGTTAAGGAGACTGGCTAAAAAAAATCCAGGCTGAATTAAGACACATGTACTGGAAGACCAGGCTGTGGATTGCAGTCTTTTAGAGTCCTTTGATTACCTCAGTGACAGAAACATTATTTAAATCTCATGGTTATGAAATAAGTTGGGAAGTGTGAGCTGGAATAACCAATATTATTTCTGTCTTTGTCTATTGTGAGGTTATTCTAACAATTATTCTAAGAAGTGTGAATTATCCCATTCTCACTGCTTAAAATAAAACAATAAAAAAAGGAAACAGAAAATATTGTGATAGATGCATTTGATTTTTCCAGTTTCTTCATTTTTCCCTCCAAGATTATTTCCTACTGTAGACCATTTGGGGCCTTTCCATACCTTTTCCTATTATCTCATATAATTTTATGTCTGTTATATGAAGTATTTACTAAATATTAAGTATTTTAATCAAAAATGTGTGATACATTGTTTATAATCTTCAAGTTAAGGGTTTAATAATATTCCTTTCTTCAAAGCAAATAAGGCTTTTGAATATTTTCAAGTCCAACAAGACATTTTTAGTAAAATCCAAAGTTTGCCTTAGTTAGAAGATGGAAGATTTTATTGAACGTGCTAATATTCCCAAATAGGAATATTTGTAATGAGTACAGTGTTTTAGATGAGGGCTGTATGCCCTTGAGATGTCTGGTTATGCAACTTAGACATTCAGGGACTGCAGTGCAGCAACAAGACAGAAGTTTAACTCTGATGTCAAAAAAAAAAAAAAAAAAAGAGAGAGAGACTTGTATGTTATATAGTGGAAAAGAAACTATAGAGTATTATGTTTTCGTCTTGTGTATTATGCTTAATCCAGATGTTTACGTTTACTTCAGCAAAAGCTGTTTGTTTTGTATTGCACTTTTGTATTGAGGCATGACTATATCTTACCTGCATCTTTTATTCCAGTTAACCAAACTTGGGTAACATTGAGAACTGCTAATATTTTGCCATCAAAATCATCATCATAAATCATAGGCTATGAGATTTGCCTTGTGTTTAGAGGAATCAGCTTTTTTATTGACTGTCTTCCATAATTAATAGCACTTTACTTTGTAAATCAAATTAGCCCACTTTTTCTATAAGATTCAATGTGAGATCATTTTTTAAAACACAGAACGACCTCGACAAGATGAGGGATCAATAACATGTTGATTAGCAGTTTGTTTTCTGCAATACTAGATGTTTCCCTTGTTGTTAGTTTTTCCTGTTGCAAGTCTCTCAGAGGTTGAAGGTCACTGATACCTCCTGGTAATGTTGTTTTCCATAAACAGTTGATTCTACTCATGTCTAACACTGATAAATTCACTTAGACATGTATATAAGCTTTGCTAATGTGTCTTTAATCCATGCTTTTTTAAACTCAAAATTTCTGAGGGACATATTTTTCAGAAATAAACACATTTTTGTTTTTAATGATGGGACAGAGCATGTTATGATTGTTCCTTCAGAGTTTATCAGCGTTGCCATAGCTAAGAACTATGCTAATAACTCTTGGAGGAAAAAAAAAATAAAAAGAAGACTTTGGTGGTAAAATCAATAGAATTAGAAGTGTAGATTACCTGCTTAATATCAGATTTTCCAGGTTTTACTAACTCGTCTCCGTCTTTAATTCCTCTGTAAACACGAGCAATACAATTGCTGTAGATAAGGGAAGTCTAAGTACATTCCAAATTTTCAGAGCCTCAGATTCAATGGCAATGGGTGGTAACAGGATACTACAGTATTCATAAACACCCAAGAAAGAAAAAGGTGCCTATTCGAGTTATTCAAAGACTAGCAATCTCAGGAATTAAATGGCAATACCAAGACATTTGTCTCAATTAGGTTTTAAGCATCAATATTTTTCTCTGGATGAAAAGCCTTAATAAGCTGGTCTAGAATATTCCTAACATTTTCAGTCAGTGTCACAGCTCAACACAGAAAAGTCTGATAAACCTTATGCTTTGAGTTCAGGTTCGAATGCTAAATTCCCCAAATTTTGCCAGTACTGTGTTCTCCTACATCCTTTTCCCATTTTGCCAGCATAGATCCCAGGATGAAGACTGCACAGTCTCCCTAGGCAAAGTATTCTGCTGCCTTCATGTACTCGTGGCAAAAAAGTTTCTTCTTATACCTAAACAGGTCCTCTCCTTTTTCCACTTGTGCCCTTTGTCTTTGATCCTGCCATAGCAGCAAACACCCTGGCTCCGTCTTCTTGATGTCCTTCCCATAGGCACTGTCAGGCTGTTGTTAGGCCCAGGGAGCCATTTCCTTTTCAGGTTGAACAAGTCCCATTCCCTCAGCCTCTCCTCCCCAAGCAAGTGCTCCAGTCGCCACCCATTTAAGTGGTCCCCCCAGAGCTTGCTGAATGTGCCCCCTTCAATGGGAGGCCCCTGCATGATTTGTTCTTCATTGATCAGCCTACTTTTTTCCTCTGCCTATGATTCCTTCTCTGATCCTCCTCATGCCTTAGAATTTGTTTCATTTTAGTAGTCTCCACCGAGATAACCTAATACAAAACTCCTTGTGCCAGACTCCATGGTCAATAGATCTTGACACACAGTATCCCAGAGGGGAAGTGAGGCCAGAGCACTGCATTAAATTCAGCAGAGTCCTTAATGGCAAAAAAAGCAATCACAAAAATCATTCTCCATCTACGCAAATCTTATAGTCCCTTGCAAACAAAAGCCTATCACATGACATGAACAAACACCTTTTACTCCATTATATAACATGGGCTAGTGGATATTGTTCAAAAGGGTAGTGTTAGAAAACGAAGAACTCTCTTTAGCGATTCAGAAATAGTGTCATTTACTTTAGTTATATGGCTACCTGCTTGCCTCCAGATGATGAGTATCTCAAAGGGAGTTGTCATGTAGGAGCTTTTGCCCTGTTTATCTCCTGCGGTCAGATCACCTCACCTCACTCCAATTCCCATTGTGCCAAAAGGTTGTCGGGATGTGTCGTCTTGAGTTAGCTGGAGGGGTGACCACCTGCGTGCACTGAGGATGCTTGCCCTCTGAACGTGTGGCTCCTCTCATAAGCAGCACAGGAATGCCTAATAGCAGGGACAAGTCCTTCACATTAGGGAAAATCTATTTGTCGCCGTTTCCATCAGGAGGATTTGTTGCCCCTGCCTCTAGTAATTGTTAGCACATATAGTATTTCTGTTTAGTTGATACTGTTGTGCCTTATATACTGGGGTGAGAGTGTTCATTTCATCTGTAACACAAAACTTTTGCTTATATATTGATCAGCTGGGAATGACGATCAGCTCTGAAAATTCAGTCATTTCTTTGAACTATAGGTAATTTTGAGTATCTATTTACATCCTGTCAGCAAAGCTCTGAAAAAAAGAAAGAAAAAAAAATCAAAACCAAAAACAAGAACAACAAAAACAACCTCGTGTTTTCTGAGTAACAGCATTTGGGTAAAACATTTTGCTTTAAACCCAAGAAACAGCGGGAGCATGTAAGTGAAGAAATAAGAGACTGTTTATAGAATTCATTTTCTTAACATAATCACATTTAAAAATAGCCAAATTGATTTTTTTTTTTTTTTTGGCTAAAACCAAAGGAAAAAAGTTACAAACATATGCATTATACAAAGTAAAGAACATTGCTAAAATGAGACTCACAAATGAGCATTAAGTCTATAAGTAGAAGATAAAGACTAAGATCCTGACCTCATTGAAAATGAAGTAAATTTTACTTTTGAATTAGCAGTGCCAGATCTCTTTCTAGATGCTGTATACTCTTATATAGAATATATTATGTATATATACTCTTATATATGTACTCTATATTAGAGTATAAGTTACCTTAACAGCTATTAGGGTATAAGAGTATTACAAGTGCCTAAAATAATTACCAAATTACACAGTTTATGAAGAGTATTTCGTTCATAGTAGTAACTGTAGCTAAAGAGGAGTGAAAAGAGAAAACAAATCTGAACATAGAAGACAATTACTTCAAAGAAATATCTAAAAGTTTTACTTTCTTTAACATCATTTAGATTTTCATGTAACAGGAGATTAGAAATATATTGATTAGAGGGAATCTATAATATGCTACACAAAAGCAAAAGTACTTTTTATGCATATTCTGTTTCTAATTCTTTCTTATAAGGATATTATAGAAAATAAAAGTCATAGGCAGGCAACCACTGAAAGCCACTTATCCTTAGTTGCACTTACCATCGCATATTTTTATGTCCAAAATATTTGCGCAGAATTAAGTCTTTAATTCTCACAGTGTTATTTAGTAGTTTTGTCAGAGATCTGTAAGAAAACATTACTGTCAATTTTTTTAACTTATAAAAATTGTAAGATTGCTAAGCAATGAAGAAGGGTCAGTAACACAGTTTTCTGGGTTGTGTGGTAAACTGGGCTGAATTGTTCTATATGTATTTTAAAATTACTAAATGTATAGTCACACATCTGGAAAGAACAAATATATCTCACATTTGAAGAATGGAGGGCCATAATTTAGAACTTGTGACCCTATAAAGGACTGGTCATGGCTGGTAACCAACTGAATAGAGATTTTTGTGAGGGATGCTGTGGTTTAGCAAATATGATGTTTGGCTTTATGAACAGGGGCATCATACTTAAAGTAGAAGAATGATTCTTCAGATTTTATATGGTTTTAATGAGACAAGTGATATTGGCCTATTGGTGAATCCAGTTTTAGTGTCCAGTCTTTAAAAAGAACATTAGAGGCTAAGAGGGATTTTGAAAAACTGCAAGTATTATTAAAAATTGGGAAAAGTCACCATACACTTGAATCTTAATTATTTATCCTATGAAGGATAAGGTTAAAATGTGGGATGATCATGACAAGTACTTTCATGAGATGTCATTTGATTGCAAAAGTTTATTTGGTTTAGTAGACAAAAGCATTGAAAGATGCAGAAGCTGTAGCTAGTTAGATTTGATGTAGAAATGAAGAATAGAAATGTGCAGCCATAAGAATACTGAACTCATGAAAGAATTGTCTCACAATTCATTGCTGCAAGGGAACTTAACAAGGGGAAGCAAATCCTACAGTAAGAATTCCAAAAGCAAAGAAATACTCATCCTAGGACATTAATCACATCACTGGTGCCTTGTAAAGGTATGAATCTTCAAAACCTGTGGAACAGTAGAGGGGAGGGATTTGTTTGTTTGTTTCTTCTTTTACAACTTTCTTACCAAGAGAGAAAGAATAAGAACCACTTTAGCAGCATATTTTGGAAGGATAGTAAAATATGATATTTCTTCAGGCACTCCTTTCTGTGGTTTTGATATCTGTAACACACCCTTTGATCAAATTTCATTCTATGCCCAGGAAAATTAGTGAAGTCATTAAGGTATATAAGCATTGTTCCACACAGTGGTATTAGACGTCTTCGAAGTGACATGCACATAGCAACCTAAGTTCTATTGATTTTCCCTACAGTGCTATACAGAATGGTCTAAAAAACTTCACAAAACTGAATAAATTGCTTTAGGAATAGAACAAAGCTGCTAGACAGAACATCAGGAGTAAAAAGTGTATTGAACTGTGGGTTCTCTGTAGCTGTCACCTAGTGGTGATCTCAGTACCACGAGCTCTGCAAAGACTGATGCTGTCTTGCTTTAGAATTGCCACTGTCGTAGCATTGCATTTGTCTTTCTAAACAGTATTGCTGTTTGGACTTAACCTCTGAATTTAGACAATCCATTATAAGGATCAATTCCTTAATCTTTATTTAGGACTCTATCAACTCTCCTTTTGATATGAGGACTATTTGTCACTCACCTAAATGCAGTTCTGAAAGAAGTCTTCTGAAAGAAGAAAGTATAATTACTTTTAGTAACTATTGCTCTTCAAAACACTAACCTGAATGGGGCCATACCCCTAAAACTTTTCCTGCCACTTATGGATGTAGCTCTTAAATATATTTGTATAACCCCTGCGAGTACTGAATATGAGGCCATAGATAAAATGCATTCACATTCCCCAGTAGACACCAGTCTTCATGTGCATAATTTACAACATGGATCTCTCCACAGCAACTAGTAAGTGTTTTTTTAATATCCTCAGAGTAACTACAGTTTAGTTACTAGGTAATGTTCTTGGAAGGTTCAGGGAATACTAAAGCAATAGAAAAAATGCTTTATTTGCTATTTTGTGAGCGACTGCCTGCATATATCAGAGAAAAATGTGGGTGCACAAGAAGAAGGAGTGCTCAGATCAGAGACTTGTAACTACCTCTGGCTAAGAGCACAGTACAGATTCTGTGATCTGAGACAAAAGCCCTTTAAAACTGTGTATAAACACGAGCGCTTTCTTCTTCACTCCTAGGTAGGGAGAGGGAAAATCATTTTGGTCCAGCAAACATCTGGTAGCTCGGGAATGACAAAAAAGTACTGATTGGTTCTGACAGCTGCCTGCTTCACAGCGGTATTTAAACAGAAATATTTGAAACAGATTGATATGAATAATGAAAGATTGCATGATGTATGACAGAAATAAAGTTCACCACAATTTAACTCATTAATGAAGAAAAAAGGCTTCATATCTCTAAAAAAGTCCTTATTTACTCTTTTTCCTCATTTGTGATATTTTATTTTAATAACTTGAGAACAGATACAATTTTTATAATAACTTCTCCATCATGCAGTGCAACTATTTCATTGTGAAATAGGTTGAATAGGATGTCATTGTCCTTTAACTTTAACAAGTGCTGCTGATGGATGTGGTCCATTTAAATGTACAACAGAGAGCTGAACTAGATAACGAACTTATTATTACTCTCTGAGGATTACAGGTTAGTCCCAAAGGAGTGCAGTAAGCTAGAGAAAATCCATATCTACTGGCTAAACAATAGCCAGAAGGCTGACTAGAGATATTGATTTACTTTCTAGGCCATTTAGACCTTAATGGTGGAGAAAAGCTGAAGTGCTGTTTACTTTTCTGCCAGAATCGACCAAACAACCAGTCCATTTTTTACAGACTTTTGATTGATTTCGCTTAGAGGAATTAGAGGTGATTTATTTTTAAGCTGAAAGCAACTCGTAAATATCTCCCACTACGTAAGTTCCCTGAGAGTAAATGTTAAGTGGAAATACTTACTGAGAAATACTTTGTTGCAAATCAATGTTAGCAGGTAATACTCCTTGCAGGAACAGTCAGGTGTTGGGCATCTTTGTAAAGAGTGATCATGTAGTTGTACTACATGAAACAGGCTGCTTTTAAAAATCTCCTGTTCTGCGAACCAGTGTAAATCTCATGCCTGAGCTGAATTTGGGCCAGCTGCACCCTTCTGACTTAGAAAAGGGCCCTGGCTATGGAAGCATAAGTGGTGGTCAAGGTCAGGAGTGAGCAGCTTTAATATTTGATGCATGAAAACAGTAATTTGCCATGTGACAATTGTCCATGACACTTCATACTCACAGAAAATTTCCAGCTGTAAGGAAGGACTCAGGGAAGAAACCAGCTGAGAGGTTCAGATGAAATTTTTGCCAAATTTGAAAATCTTTAAGTTTTGCTAAGCATAATTCCACACATATAGATACAGTTAAGGAAAAAGTATTATGAAACCTAAAGGTAACCTAAAGGTCTGGCAAGTGACTTAGGTTTACATAAAAAAAAAGTTCAAGTGTCTAAGACTTTTGCATATAAAAGATGGTTTACCAAAATCAAAGGGAAAAAAATTAAGTATGTTCTTGTGGACCTTATACAAGTAGAAAATATATATATATATATTTTTTTTTTTTTTAATTTTGAAAAGTTTGTTTGTCCTCTCTCTGATGTAATGTCATGGAAACATGTTACATGATTTTTTTATTACTTTTCTTCAATCCAAAAAGTTTATGGGAGAAGACAATTTGAAGACCTGTTTTAGAGACTCAGTTTATATACTTTAATTTACTCTTAACATTTGATTTTATGAAACAAAGTGAAGCCTGCAAGCTAAGTTCTGAGAGCTCTGTGGAGCTCTATGTTTGTCAGTAGAAAACTTAGCTGCATTTCTCATGTAACTGCAGTGAACCCAATCAAGCCACATTTTATATACTGGTAATTTATATTTTCTTCCTTGTCTGTTTACAGTTTACAAACAACTATTAATGTATGTTAACAGAAGTTGGTGCTTTCTATATGTCAAATAGACTTTGCTATATCATAATTGTACCAATTTAATATGTTTTGTCTGTTTCTTTTTTCTTGTTACTTTCTTAATTCAAACTGTATAATAATTAAACCGGAACAAAAGATAAGGGTAGATGTACATTTATTTTGATTTAAGAGTGACTTATTTTGGCTTAGCTTAGATCAGTTAGAAAATGATTTACTAATGTAAAATTATTAAGATATATATTAACATATATACTAAAATTACATTCCAGTTGTGCAAACATAGAAATAAATGCTTCATTTTACGTTTTTATATGAGTAGCTCCTGTGATTTATGTTTTTGACTCAAAAGCATATGCATAACAATCTGTACTTACTTTATAAGTGTAAAAAACTAGTTGGACTGGTGCAGTTTTCAAGTTAACCAGTCTTTGGCATTCTACAAATCTTAAGAAATCAGATCAAGAACTCCAAATGACTGAGTCCTTATTGATTATGTATGATTTCCTTATCAAGTTTCACTCCTAAAGTATTACCGACTTAAAGCAGAGAATGACTCCTTCCATTTGTCTTACGAGCTGAAAAGCAGACACACAGTGATTAAGAAAAAGGTTCAAAGAAATCCAGATCTGTTCCGTGTGTGTGTTTTTTTTTTTTTTTTTTTCCTTCTTGCAAGTAAAGTGCATTAGGAAAGAAAACAACAGCTGGTAGCATGGATCTGTGATAGATTTTTAAAAGAAGGGGTGAAGAAATGATTAGATATGCAATATGGAGCTGCTGTATAAGAAGTTAAACTGAAGACACTGAACAAGGCAAATATAATTTAGGTAGACGCACGGGTCTAGTTCCTAGGCTTACTTGATAGCTTAGAATTATCACACATAAAGGTTGATTCCCCACCAATTCTCCGGCTGCAAAAAAGGAATCTTACTATATATTGGTGCTAAATTTGCCATTTACTGTAGCATATGATTATCCAAAAATCAGAAAGGCAAAAAATTACTTGAAATGATCTCTGTGTATATCCTTTTGAAAAGGGATATATATCTATAGATTTTGCTGTAGTGAAATATATGTAAAATCACAAATGTATTCTGTGAAAGGAACATACCATCTTACAGATTTATATTAAGCATGCTTTTGAAAAGATATCTATTTCTTTAGAATTATTTTAAATTACATTCAGAAATAAGTGTTTTCACCCTAACAGTCTAGCAAGTGAAACAAATAATATGCAACATGCATAGCACAGAAGCAGATATTTGCTGATTATACAACAAGATTTTTGAAATAGAATCTCTGTCACATGTACAGAGAAGCAAAAACACTACAGCACTCCCAGCTTTACTCTCGCCCTGGCAGCTGCCTCATTCTTTTAAACGTCATTCAGCATAGAAAGTTTTCTAGATTTTGAAAAGTAATGTGGTAAGTGGTTATAGTAGTAGAATTTATTATTTATACAGCAACCGTGTGCACTTACGATAAGTCCTGATTTCTACTAAGTAAAGACCTTCTGCTGTACTAAAGATGCATTCTGAAGTCTTTGCATATAAGAAGCATTTATAAAACAGCTTTTTTTTTTAGACACAACTGACTACTGTATTCAGTTAGTTTAGGAAAAGAATGTTGCTTAAAATTACAGTATTAGTGGTAATATTTTTAGGATTTTGAAAAATCAATGGCATTAAAAAAAAAAAAAGAAACATCTCCCATGCTATCATACAAAATAGAAAAGGATGTACCATTATTTAATAACTATGAACTTTTATTTTACAAAGTGAATGAATCCTGGCCCATGTATGCCACCTCGTTCACCTGCCTGTTCTTCCCTTAATGGTCTGCACCTCAGAGCTAGCAGTACCACTATAACAGCTACACGAGAAATAATGAAGCACAAAGCCCACAGATTTCCTGGATAGAAAGATAGGGTAAATTCCCAGAAGAATAGCCTGGAGAATACAGAAAGGTTATGTTAGCTTTTATATTTAAGGTACTATAGTAGAACACAGGTGGTCTGGGTTCAGTTTCTTTCTGTTACTGGATTCTTCTGTGGTACGTTACTTAAAGACTTAGATATAACAATGCTTAGATGCCTAGTCCCAGTGAAATTATTGAGAATTAGATGCCTCAGTACTTTGAGGTGTGAGGTTCTTTCAGCAAGTCAAATGAAAAATAGCAGTTCCTTTTCTTTCAAGATGGGTGAGATGCAGTTTGAGATTACACACCTAAATCTAGGCATCTGAAGGTGTTTGTGTGCACATGAACTGGATGTCAATGCTCTCATTACATGAGAGCTCTTGAGAGCTTGTTATTTCTGTCAGTGAAGCTTGGAGACCAGGCTGTCATCACCTTAAATTCTATTGAGTATATGTCTTTTGACATGGGAATAAAAATAGGAATGAGAGTAAAAACATCTAGTTCACAGACAGACAGATGCACTTAGATGTCTAAATATGATGTCAATCTGAAACCCAGGAAAGCAATCTCATTCTTAGATGTGGTGGTCTCCTCACTTCTTAATTCTCCATGAGTTAGAATCCCATGGAGAAGACAAATGACCTTAAGGAGGATGAAGCTTCTTAAACTGCTCTATCAGTTAAAGGGGAAGGTTTAGAGCCTGGTGAATCCCCGTCAGATAGGCAAAGGTGTTTAGATATGCCTGTGTCCTGTCAGGCTTAAATACTTCTGAAGAGTCCTAGGGAGAAGAGATTTTGTCAAAGAAGATCTTCTCCTATACCTCATGTGTTTATGCAAGAACTGCTTCGTTTTCAGCATCTGATTGCATTCTTATAATTTTCTTAATCTCCTCATTGTGTCCTACCTGAAAATGATAAAAAACTTTTCAAAGCTTTTCAGAAAGTTGTTTCAAATATTCTGAGGGAATGGAGAGATTTTTTGGGAGACAGAAATGAATGTCAGTATTGAAATGCTTCAGTTTTGCAATGCAGTTAAAATTATTGTGTAGAAAAAAAAAAGGATAAATTAATTATGCCTGTTGGCATAATTCTTATTCCATAATTCCTATTGCCTGTATATATTTCACAGGGAAACAAAACTGGTTCATATATATATATATGTGTATTTTTTTTCCTAAAATAGAGCTATAATTGCATGTCTGAAGCAGCCAATGAGAAGTTGCTCCTCATAAACCTGTACCTGAACCTCTAAATTGCTCTAATAGTCTGATTAACTAAAATACTACTCAGTGTCATATTTACTTTTACATGCTAGCATATTAGGGGGTAAGGAAAATTGTTTTATTTGTCTGACATAATTTAAGGATGAAATGTGGATTCTGTGACTTTACTCTGAGATACTGGGTCTGTTATATACAGAGAGGTTTTTAAACAGAGCTTTGTTGCTTCTCTAGTACAACTGAGTCTGGTAAATGAGGAATCGTTTATAGCCTTTATTTTTGTTCATGTTAAAAAACCTCTTCAGATAAATGAGTCATTGGTCCCTCAGCATCTGCTCCCAAGACTAGGAAACTTGGGAAGAAATTTGAAGAGAAATATCAGTATGAAAATAAGTAAAATGATGAGAGTGGGAATCTTCATGATGCAGAATGAACACAAAGGATTTAACAAGTGCTACAAGGAAGTTAATTTAATGGATCAAAATGACAGATCAAATCACAGATATAATGAACATATTGGCTACTTGTAAATTGTTAAGAAACTAAATATTTTTTTAGTCTTACCAATAAGTTTTTTTTTTAAAAAAAACAGAATATTTTCAAAACCAAGTACAGAATTCCTTATTCAAATCAGCTACTCATATAGCAGATCTGAAACAGTACCCTGTTACATAGCAGAATGTCATAAACTATTATCAGTTACCAGGTATCACACTTTTTTATAATAGAGGGCTTTTATATCAAGTACTGTAGGTTAACCTCCTGTGATTTGTGCCAGTTGAGAGTATCATATTTATATAACTCTAAGAGAAATATTTTTTTTTGTTTCTTATGAGTTAGATATATCCTGTTGCATTTTGGCATGGAACAGAAGCAATCTGAGATACAACTCAAAAGTCATCTAGTTCATCCTGCTTTCTAGTACCTAGCACAGTACTCCAGAGGCTCTTATAATGATTGAAGTGTTGTTTATATTTGTGTTGTAGGATAAGATTCTCCTGTGTAGATGCTGGTAGTAGTCTTAATAATCTACCAGAGTCTGAAGAAAGGTATGTGAGAATGGCATTGTAGTTAATCCAGTTAGAATGGGTTTCACAGGCCAGGAGTAAGTGAAGAAGGTGGGTTATGTATCAGATTATTATTCTGGTTTTGTTCATCTTTTTTTCCAGTTGCACTAACAGAAGGAATTCCTCTGATCTGGCATCTCTTTATCTTGAATGCCTAGACAAATGACACTTCGATCACACAAAATCCAACAAAGCCCTGCTAATTTGCTTAGTACCTTGCTGCAGCAAGCACCAAGCACAGCTGGAAAAGAGCCTTTATGCTTTTCCACATGGACACTACTGACAAGGAAGACCTGGAGTATCAGCTCTGGGGATGATGGTCAAGGGCATAGGAGTGAGGGTATGTTCTCCTGGTCAGGGGGAAAGGCCCACAAAGGACTGAACAGGTTGCACAGCTGGTGTTGACAACAGGGCTTCAGTTTCTGTGACAATGGGACCTTCTTCAAAAGCTGACTGCTTTGTTGCCAATCTGATAGCCTTTTGTGATGAGATTACAGGCTTCATGCATGAGAGATACAAGTAGATGTTGTTAATGTTAGTAAGATTTTTGACGCTATCACCCATAACATTCTCATTGAAATGCTCATGAAGTATGAATTAGGTAGGTAGGTGGTGAGGTAGAATACAAACTAGCTGATCTGATGTACTTAGAAGGCTGTGATCAGTGGCATGAAGTCCAGCTGGAGACCAATGACTATTGGTGTCCCTTGGGGCCAATATGGGGTTGAATACTGTTTAACCTTCTCTGGATGATAGGACTGAATGCACCTTCATGAAGTTCACATATAACTAACATATAACCAAGCAAAGTGGCAGACAGACCAGACAACTATGCTACTATTCAGAGGGGCCTAGGGTGGAGAGATGGGGCAGGGATGAACATCATGAAGGTCAATAAAGGGAAGTGCAGAGTCCTGCATCTGAAAAGGAATAACCCAATGCATCAGTGCACACTGAGGGAGAGAGTGCACACTGAGACCCACTAGAGAGAAGCTTTGCAGAGAAGGATGTGAGAGTCCTGGTGGACAGCAAGTTAGTTATCAACCAGCAGTGCACTCTCATGGCAAAGGTGGGCAGCAGTATCAGGCTGTTAGGTTGCATAGGGAGTGTGTTGCCAAGAGGTTTAGGGAGGTGGTCCTTGCCCTCTACTCAGGACTGGCAAGACCAAATCTGGAGTGATGTGTCCAGTTCTGGGCTCTTGCGTATGAGAAAGGCATGGATTTGCTGGAGGAAGCCCAGAAAAAGGAGACAAAGATGATTAAGGGGCTACAGCATCTCATATAAACACTTGCTGAGAGAGGTGTGACTGGAGAGAGGACTCAGGGAGATCTTATCAATGTGTGTCTGATGGAAGAGTGTCAAGAAAATGGGGGCACACTCTTCTCAGCTCTGTCCAGTGACAGGACAAGAGACAATGGGCACCTGAAACACAAGAAATTCCCTTTGAACATTATAAAACATTTCTGACTGTGAGGATGGTTGAACACTGGAACAGGCTGCTCAGAGAGCCCTCAGCTTTGGAGATACTCAGAATCTGACTGGATAGGGATCTGAGCAACTTGGTCTACCTGAACGTGCCTGAGCATGAGGTTTAGGCCAGTTGATCTCTAGAGATCCCTTCCAACCCTGTCTGTTATGTGATTCTGTGACACATGCTAGTCTACAAATTTATTCCGTAACTTTTGAAGTGAAGTAATCTTTCAGCATCCTGTAGTAAAGAGTTTAGCATCTTAACTGCATGCTGTCTAAAGAATCCTTTTGTTTGCTCTGTTTAGTGACTCCTCGCTCCATTTCATGTGTTCTAGCTTATTCTCGGGAGAGACACTGATCGGTTATTCCCTATTCATCCTCCTCCCTGCACAGACAAATTTAGAGAGCTCTGTTGTATCCAGTTCCTTTAGCACTTTTCTAGACTGAAGAGTTATTTTGCTCATCACTGTTTTCTTTCTTCAGACTTTTTTCCAATTCTACTGTATACTTTTATTCTCTGTCTCCCTTCCCTTTTCTATCTGGGGAGAGAAAAAACATGGATAGTATTCAGCATCACAGTTCAGTGTATGCAGACTCCATTTAGCACTGCATTTAGCACTTTGATATTTCATTCAACTATGTATTGTAAGCCCAAGACCTTGTCCCTGAAGTGTGCTGAAAGCCCACCGTGTATATAAAATTAGCATTATTTTCTTCGTATTTTCTCCATATATCACTTTGCCTTTATCCACATTACATTTCATCTATGATTTTATTGCCCAGTCGCTCAGTCCTGTGATTTTTTTCACAACTCTTCATGATTCATGTTTTTTATTGAAAATTATTGAAGCTGACAGGGTGTCCAAGAGTGGACTGATGGATGTGAGCCCAGATGAAGGTAGGAGTAGAACTGAAAGGGGTAGGTGGGGAAGGATGGTTGTTAAAGCTTTAAGCAGCTATAGACATTTCAGAGAACACTGGGCAGAAAACTAAAAGAGTTGAGCAAGTAGGTGGCCAGCAGAGATTGCAGAGCAGCTGCATGCTCCAGTGAAAGCTACAGTACAAAACTGTGCTGTAAAGCAGGAAAGAAAATTGAGTGCAGATTGGCACCGCAGAAATGCAGATTTGCAGCAGTGGTTGTAGAACTAATTAGTGTTAGGAGGAAAGAGTCTCAAAATTTTTCTTAATAGGATAAGCTTTTAGACAGTAACTTTCTATCTACTTGTGATATTGTTGTATGATAATATTAAAATTTTAATGTATTTATTGTGTAAAAGTGGAGATGTTCTTTCAGGATTTTAACTTTTCTGGATTTAGCTATGAAATCTCTGCTTATGCTATGTAACATAAGACATTAGCACTTGGATATGCCATAAGTAGAGTTGGTAATGGAAAAAGAAAAAATTGACAAAGACGTCCCTATTAACATCATGCCAGTCACACATAAATCTCTTATGGATGTGCATCTCCACTGGCTATTTCCTTACCTTTGCGTATGATTCATTATAAAGCAGAACAGGAATTATATGATTGTTAAGACAGAAGTGGAAAGAAAAGAAGAACATTAGAAAAAGTCATACATTCTTATTAATATATATTATGTGCTGCAGTGAAATCATTTTTACCTAAGTATAAAATTACCTAGATAATAGATTTATGAAGAGTGAGAAAAGATGGAAAATATGTTGTCTATTGGAAACTTCTGTGAGAAGGACAGGACTTGATAAAAGTATTCTTTATATAAAATTGTAATAAATGTTAAAATATTTTTAGCAGCTGAAGTTTAATTTATTTTATTTTATCAGATTTTTAGATATTTATTTAATTAGGTAAAATCCATAGCAACACATTTTATTACCACATTCAAAGCACAGTCAGCCTGACATATAAGCTGCTGTAAGTTTTACTTCATTTACTCTTATGTCACACAGGCTGGGATGCAATAGACCAAAAGCTGCAATTTCAGCACAGCTAGGAAGACTTTTCTAAGACCTGAGGAAAACAAGATAGCTGAGGTCCCAGACACTTTTATTCCCAGTTTCAGGAATGGAGACTTTTGTAGCTGCTTGTGTTGCAATTGTTCCTGTGAGCCAACCTTTTTATTCTTTGGATTTGTTAACCAATACTAAACTTTCTGTGCTGACTTTTCAAAAATGCAATAGTAAAAACTCTAGTAAGGCAAAGCACCAACTATGCCAGCAGCAGAAAACCACAGTGTAATATAAATAAGGGTTTTTTTTAATGAAAGGTAATTTTCTCCCTCAAATCTGGCCTTCTGTTTTTCTTCCTTTCTCTTTTTATTGCCTTTTCCTTCATAGCATAAATGACCATAGTCTGAATTTGAGTAAATAAATAAACTGACCTCCTCTTTTTCTGAACCCTTTAGGTTTATTTTCTTTCTTTTTCTTCCATTCATTTTCTATGTTATCCTCATTTTTCTTTCAGTTTAACAGAAGCTCAATATATTTTGAAATTAGGTTCCTATCTTTTTCTCACTGTTCTCTTTCTTTGAGTCCTCTGTTTTCCCTGATGATGAGCTCCATTTTTTCACATACAATTCTCAACCACTTTCTGTCCTTGAACACCTCTCTGCTGTAGAAATACATCTTTCTATCTCACACCTCCATTTCTTCACATTTCTGCCATTTTTGTAGTGAATAGGTTGTGAAGTATTCACTCGGTGAGGCTCTTCTTTCCCATCTTTTTTTTTGTCCCGTGGGGGAAAAAAAAAGGTTATCTGTTTTTTTCTTTTTTTCTTTTTAATCACATTATGTTTTGTATGCTGTTGTTCATGAAGTACTCTTGAAAGGAGAGCTCTGTGTTGAAAATTTTTATGAGTTTGTGATATAGGCTGAGACAAACTCTTGACACTCAGTGACAAAAAAAAAAAAAAAAAAAAAAGTATTTCTGCTTATAAGCAGATAGAATTTAGGGATTATATTTTGGGGACCAGTATGGTTTATGGAGGAAACGAAGTAGCAAAGCACAACTGTTCCTACATGAAAGGAAATTCCTCTGTAGATCTGTGGTAGTGGTTGCTTCCTGGGGGTGGATTCTTCGAGGAATTAGCTGAGAAAAGCTATGAACTGTAGTAGTGTCTTGTATCAAAGTCTCTATAGTTTGTATAGGTGAAAGAATGATAGACGTTACCTTGATAAAACTACAGATAAAAGTTTGCTCTTTTTCTCTGCTATGTGAGCATGTTCAAAGTTTTCCAAGAGCTCTTTCCCAAAATGATAATGATAAAGTGAAATTCTGTATGTGTTTTCATGCAGGTGGCCAGAATCATATTCTTTATGGAAGGCTATTCCAATACTAAACCTAGTTAAACAAACCTAATATAAGCCAAAAACCAAATGTTTTTCCTCATTGTCATTTTCAAAAATCTTCAAAGTATTTCAACTGAAATGTTGGGAAAAAGAGGGGTCAGAAATTTCCTGATGTAGAATTTTTTATCCCATGTTGTTGATGCTTTATTCTGTGTAATTAATTTAGGATATAAATAAACATAAGTATAAGAGATGTACAAATATGAAATATAGATAAAATGCAATGGAAAGGATGATAAACATGTAAAATTAATAATTATTGAGTGCCCCAATGTGCTATCCCTTTAAGCCTTTCAAGTCCTCTTTTTGTTACTAGCCTATTGCTGACCTATTGTTATGCATTTTCTGAGAGACTGTGCATACCGAAATGCTCTTCAGGGGTAGAATTAAGTATTTACCATTTCCATATTTAGATACAGGACATTTTTTCAATGATATGTCTTGTAATTGCTTAATCAGAAAGGTTATATAAAATAGTTTTAGCAGTAGGGGGGTTTCTGATTAACTGATAATAGAGCAAACCTATATCACAGACTATTTTGATCATTTTGTCTTGATTACCAAATATTCGCCTGAATTTTTTCCAAGAAATATTCACCCTATCTGAACTTTTTCTGATTTTTCTGGTGAAAACAGTCTCTACTTTTCTTTGGTTAATCAAGAGTAACAGTTGTGTTCAGTAGACAGGAAGCCTAGTATTTATCCACAGCACGGAAATATTATACAAAATGGCCGTCATAGTCTTTTCATTCTGTATTGCCAATTTGTTTCATCCCTTTTTGAGGAGATCACTTGCGTTATCAGAAAGTTAACCAATGCTGGTCTGGCAAGAACATCATCAACAGCAAAAGTACTTAGACTCTAGAAGCACAACTTTTTTGTGATCACTCTTACATCTCTATGTATCTTGGCATTCTGTAATCCGATAGCATCATTAGATAGGGTTGGGTCAGCATTTAATCGTGATTCATCTTTTATTTATATTGTACTTTCAGTCAAGAAGTCTTGTTAAGAGTTTAGGTATGTGCTTTGAAGCATATGCAAATACACTTTCCTGTAAAATAAGCTATTTCTTTTCCCATTCTAACAAAAGTGTTGTTCTATAGAAAAAATAAAAAGTCCTGTTGTATTGTGTTTGGGGATTTTTTTGTTTGTTTTTTATTTTTTTCCTGGAATAGACTTCACCTTTGTTTTGATTATCTCTTATTAAATGTTGGAACAATTCTAAGTTATCAGCTTGTCTAGCAGGAAAAAATACACATGACAATAGCCCATGATTCAGTTTCTTTCAGGTTTACTGTTGCAAAATTATCATTAAATATGCATTTGTTTACCAGTCTAAAATTTAGTTACACCATTGTGAAAGAAATAAGAATGGCAATGAGAAAAGTTTGTTAATCTTCTAAATGGACTGTTCCACTATTTGCTGCTGTCATTGATAAGGTAGATAAGCTTCACCTATTTGAAAGTCTAGCACAGGTGAAAGATAATAATTTAGAGAAGTTTTTGTCTGTTATACAAAGAAGCATATTTAACATAGAGATAAGATCAGTCTTGCCTGTGGGAAATTGGTATACTTCGCATTCATTTCTTGCCTGTAATATTTTTTTTCACTTTTGTATTTGTTTTTATGCATAAGAAAGGATCAAATAATTTGCTGAAAGGATCAAATAATTTGCTGCTCTATAAAACTATTTATATATTTGAACAAAACATGTAATTTGTTTCATGGCTAGTGAAGGGAGTTGTAGTTCCTTTCAAAAATGAAGAATAAAGTTATTTGTATCTATTTGTACTGAAAAAGTTATCAAGTACGTTGTCATTCTATCCTTACAAAAGAGGTGCAGCCTATGTCTCTAGCTAGGGAAAGAAGGACAAGCTCGCAAGTCTACATTTGGGGGCATAACAGAATCTTTTGGGTATATCATAATGACAAGAAATGCATCTAAAATCAAAAACTGATAAATGAATATAAAAATAATTCTAGCATATAATTCTACAATTTTTTACTTACTGATCTGAATTTTCTAGTAAACCTAGAGTACACTGTCAAACAAAGAAATGAATTTGACACTATATATTCTTAATGACTCCAAATGATTATAAAATGTGTATGTCTGGTTTAGCTCTCTGCAAGTAAAGAATTTATTATATACAGCGTTGAGAAGTCAATTTAAAGCATGTTTTGCAATAAAGAAAAGAAATGATGGTTCATTTGTGGTAAAAATAACTGAATGGCAAGAGAAAGGCTCTCAAAGGAGAAGATACAAAGGCTTGTTAATCTTACTCAATAACAGGATCAAAAGAAATGGCAAAATATTTTTCTGAATTCCTAAATCAACTTTTCCCATTGTTTAATCATTCATTCTCCTGTGTAGAAAGAAGCAGAAAAATAACTTCATCCAGATTTTTTAAGGGATGCAGTAGGAATTTAGCATTTTGTTCACACTTGCTTGGCAATGAAAGGACTCTGCATTTCTTCATATTCATGACAGAAATACAGCATTTGATCCAAATGAGCATGTAGGCTTGTATGTCATTCATCCCAAAGGATTTGGGCCCCATAATCAGCTCTCAAAAAATATTTCCAAGCGTGTCCAGAATTTCTTTGGAAAAGCCTCTGGAAATGGTTGCACCATATTTTTTTCAGAAATCACACTCTTATTATGTAAGTGTTCCCCACCCCACCCAGGCTGCTGGGTTGGACACCCTGAGGCTCCCAGCAGATCTCTGGGAACAACAGGCACCGCAGCAGCCCCGGTGCATGGCTGTGACTTGAAGAACTGCTAAGTAGACTTAGATGTGTAGTTTGAAAAACCTACCAATAGGTTTTATAACTCTTGCTGACATGTTTGACAGTTACATGTATATATGTATTTTGCTCTTCTCCACTTACAGCTCAAGCACACCATGATGTGTTTGTATCAGAGAATAATTTATACAAGTGGATGTGCTGTGTTCATATCTGATTCTTAAGCGTGAATAATGAATTCTTATTCACCATCTCTTTTAGTTTTGCTACTCTTTCTGTTGCAGAATAATAATTACTCATGATAGTCACACAAAACTACACTTAATTATATGAAATGGTGCCACTGATGTCCTGATTGTATATAACAGTATGGAATAGTTCTAGTAAGAGGGAAGTGCAGCAACTATGTATTTAAGAAGGAAAAAAGTGTAATCCCTGCCACTGTCATGATTACTTCAGAAATTTAGTACCGTTTGTATGTGGATTTATTTTTCTGTAGAATCCACTAATGAACTTCAAATTACAAGTTCCATCACCAGCTTTAAATGTGCCTGTGTGTTAACTGCATGGTAGTGCAACTCTCCTACTGCAAAATACCTGAAGATGTTAAGCCTGTAAAAGTTATTTCCTTTGCTGTCTTGTCTGTCATCATAAACAATAACTACTTACTGAGTTTAGGGAAAGCTACATTTTTGTCTTAGCTCTTTTTCATGCAGGGAGTACCCTGCTCATATATAATAGTACTCTGTGAAATAGATTTTAACCATGAATCAGAAAACATATAGTAGATGTAAGACACGAAATAAAATCGATACATTTTTATGAGGCATGTCACTGGTTAAGTGACAAAAAATATTCTGATAGTCACTGGAAAAGAAAAGTCAAGGGTACATTTGAACCTGTCAGTTCAACACATTCCTGTCATCCCTTTAGGCGATATCATACAACTTGACACCAACATTTAAGCTTTGAAAATTATGAGCTCATCTATTTCAAATGGGATGTCACATGTTCCCAAGCCTTCACCATTACTTATATGGGAAGACAGAATGATCACTTTTGTCATATATTGATAGTGAATAAGATCTTTCATTTTCTTTTCTTTTTCTTGTTTCAGAATGAAGAACAAATTTTGGTATTTTGAATTTGGCACTTCGGAAACTTTCTCAGCCACCTGTAAGAAGCTGCATGAATCTGTAGAAATAGAAGTAAGAAATTAATTGTTGCCTTTATCCTTGAAATGTCACTACTTTGCCTGAAAAGCAGGGAGCAGCGGTGCAGAGTGCCTGAATCCAACAAGGCAAAGCAGTGCACATCCTCTCGACCCTATATTCCAAAATATTATTTTTATCATGTCTATTTGTAGTGTAGCCCTGAACACTGGATCAAAGTTCAGTTTGATGATTAGTGAAGTCTTAATACTGTAGACAAGGTCAAGAGGTGAACTATAACATTAGAAATCAATAGGGAGTGTGGCTAGGTCAGATGGAAAAATGAAAGACTGTTGTAGGGAGTGAAAGCTGCTGCAGGATTAAAATAATAATAAAAAAAAAATCTTATTATTTCTAGGTCCCAAGTTTTTATAACCTTTAAAACTCAATTCCCTAAAATTGTACTTACTTTCCTGAATAAATGTTAAAGAATATATATTTTTTTGGAATCATTCCCCTTCATTAACTATCTTTTCTCTCTGCAAAAGGGGTCATCTTTCTATTATACACTGAGCATTAACTGAAAAGACACAGGATAGTTACAGACAAAAAGGGAATTTAAAATAATGTGATACTGCTACTTTGATGACTGATGGAATAAGTGGCTACACTAGGCAAACTGTTTGAAGGGGGCACTGATACTTACAAATAAATGAAAAATAAGTGAAGCTACAAACTTGAGAATTTAAGTAATGAAGCTGTTTCTCAGCAGGTTTATGGTGCTTTTCTCTTCCAACAGTAATGAGAAATTGCACATGTCGAGAGGATGGTTGTATAATAGTATGAGACAGCCTGAAAGGTATGATAAGAGCTATTAGTCTGCTCAAAGCCTGCTCAAATCTTAAATGATCTGAAAGGACCATAGTAGTAGAAAAGAGGAGAAGGATACTGAGATTGAAATCATAAGACCTGTGATATAAAAGACTTTCATGTCTGTGTTATATTTCTCCTTAAAATGGAAAAGTACTTAGATATATTCATCTAAAAACAAAACAAAATCTCATTTTGCTTTCCAAGAGAGTGCTTCACACATTTACATCCAAAAATGCAGCCTGAGAAATGCTTGATTAGTTATTGGAAGGAGTGGTTACCTGTATTGATTGGATTTGATTTGAATGTCCTGCAGGTTAAGTATATGATTAAGTATAAATCAAAGAGCAAACTTTCCCAAAAAGATATTTATACCATGCTAAAATTTTGCATAGCTTAACACTTAGTAAGATAAGTTCTTCTTTAGTCATTTTTCTGTAGCCACTGAGTGGCATGAAAAGTTGTTCATGTCCCATAGTAAATGAATATGCTTACAAATTCATGATGTTGCTGATATCAGTTTTATTAACAAATAATACCAATAACATTATGGACAGTATTTAAGATATATTTATTAATATTCATTTCATTTGTGCTGGCCATTATTATTAGTCCTACAATTAGGAAGGCAAGCAAATCAGATGGGAAACATTTTCCAAATTTTTTACAGAAGAATGTTAGGAAGAATGACTCTTTGCAGACATTATTATGAGTAAATTACATTTAAGCAATCAATGCTTACCAATATGCTAGCATTTATTTAACATTTCTCATTTTTATATTATAAATACTTCTGTATAATGATGTTCTCATCAGGTTTTTAAACCTGCTGCCCCTTGCTCAGGGCTTTGGGGTGTTGCTATGAATAAGAGCTGGAATCATTGTACCACATTTCACTCTTAATGAAATGCACACAGAATCCATGTGCTCTGCACCCTATTTTTGAATGAACAAAGTGCATTAAGGTTAAGGATCTGTATCTCCGACCTGGGAGAAGACAATGAAGAATTCTGCAGGCAATTATTTGTTCAGCCACATATTTGATTTCTACACTGACTAAGCCCTGTTTTCCTGATATACATCCATGTGTCTTAAGTCCTTTTATTCTTTGTTTGAGATGCAGAACACTAAATTCATCTACTAAATTCTGTACTTAAGATACAGGAAAAGTTACCTTTTTGGCAAGGGGGAAAAGTAGTGTAGGCTAAAATATTAAGCAGAATAAGGCAGGCTTTCCAAAACTAGGATCTAAAATGGTGATAAAGATCCACAGATTTTAAAGGAAAAAAAAATAGGGCTTTTTTTAAGATATTGTGTCAGTAAATGAGGTTTCAGACATTAGAGATTACCAATTTACACTTTATCTCCACTTCAAAAAGAGAAGTGAGGTGTGTGAAGCAGACTTAACTAGACAAGGCAAGTGGAGATGGTATGGGACGTACCTGCAGGCCTCCAAAAGCACCATATGACCAAGGAAGCATATGATCTGCCTGGTAGTAATGGGTGAGGAAAAGAGATTATATTGTTTTGCATACTGTTGCACTTGTTGAGACAACAAAGCCTTCTAGCTGTTTACAAGCACGGCTATGTTCTCAACCTAGAGAAGTTCTAAATATTTTTAATATAATGAATGAAATATAAAAGATAATGTCAAAAGGGGGACTGAGGCCAGTCAGGCAAAAAAAAAAAAAAAAAAAAAAAAAGAATGGGAAGCACTGTGGTTTATTCTTAAAATGTGATTTCTGCATTTTAAAAACATGCTTTTATGTTTGGCAGCATCTTTGTATTCCTAGAAATAAAATAAGGGAGCAGAGCGCATGTACACTGTGTTGCTGTAGCATATGAATGTGTCAGGACAGCGCAAGGTACCTGTAGTGCAAACTTCTCGTCTGTGTACGAACAAAAGAAATACTCCTTTACTAATTCGGGAAGTTCCTCATCCCTGTGGGACTCTGAGGCCGAGGCAAATAATTGTCTCAGTGTACTACCTGCTGTGTTCAATATTGAGTGAAAATGGAAGCCAGACCCTGTGCCATCCTATTTCACAAGCCTTCTTTTATTTAAATAATTCCAATCGGTTTGGGGGACGCCAGACCTTTATAAATTAACAGCAGGGAAATACCAAAGGTGTCAGATTGCATATTTATCATCTTTCTCGTGTAATACTTAAATATGTATTAAGAAGTGACTGACATAAATTAGGCAGATTTCAGAAGCCACAGGCCGTGGCTTGTAGAGGACCCCCTTCTGCTTGACATTTCATCCTTGTCAAAGATCAAATTATTTTAATTTAGGCTGCAAATTATAAGGAATGAAGACTTCTTTGTGGGAATTCCCTGTGGTAATCTGACTTTTGTTGTTACTGCTGCTTGTCAGTGTGCAAAAGATATAATATGCATGCAAATAAGGTTAAAAAATATGTACTATCTAATTATCCAGCCAGTACATTCCACTTGAAGACAGTGGGAGGCCTGACACACAGTATGTGTTTGATTCATTGAGGCCTGCAGGGTATTTACACAAGATTACTTTTAATTATGAAATTAATATCTGTTTATCTAGAATGTATAGCAGTAAGTGAGCATACACATGAGCAGAATTTTTAGTAAAATAAATCATCTCAATATTTAATACGTATAAAATATAGGAAAAAAGCATGAATTCACTTCCAAAATAATAGTGAAGAACCATGCTGTTTTTATTTTTAAAAAACTTTGATTAAAAAGTTACACTTTCAATTACATTTGTTGCCACAACTGCCAACCCAGTTCCAGATTTGTCCTTTCATTGTAAAAGTTTACTGTACAAATAAAATCCACAGGTTTAAAATATAATTCTGGAAGATCAAGTGTGAAATGGAAGCCTTAATATTGAAATTGTTTTCTTTCCAGATTTGCAATTCTGCAGAAGAATTAGAAAGATGCAGAACGTGCATTATAAAATAGTTATGATTTATGGTCTGAGTAAGTTTCAGAGTAAATGAATAAATATGTGTAGCTATTTATGAGCTGTGTAATAAAGTCTTAGATAAACAGAGAGAAAATGTTCCAGTGACCCACAGAGCAGCAAGCTGTAAGATGTCAGTGGACTATTACTGAAGCATGGTTAATTATTTTTCCAGTTTTCTTCCCGATTATTGTATATTGGAATTACAAAGTAAGGCTCTTAATCAATTTTAAATGCATGGCTGGAGCCTCTACTGGCCTGAAAAACCCCTACCAACGCTCAAGGTTTACACTCAAGGGGTAAGAACTAATGCATTAACATGTGCAGTTTATACATAATAAGGTGTATGACTTGCCAGAGTATCTCTATGTTTTAGCTATGTTGTGAGGCATGAAGCTCATGTATCTTTAATAAGAAAGTGAATACTGGGACCTTTGGCTTAGGTCTGAACACTTGCCTTCCACATGCATATTCAAATGTGTTCCCAAATGTAGTAACCTAAGTCTTGTCCTAGTGGAGGCTGTTCTGCCAGCCGAGAAGGTGTCACGGTTGGACTGCAAACAGACTCAGTAAGTGAAGGGGCAGCCTCCTACAAGTATCTCCTATAAGCACCACATGATGTGCAAGTTTCGCCTTTGAATTGACAGTAGTATCTATGGCCTGTTCTAGGCTCTCAGGGCCTGCCAAAACCCTTTCCCATTAAGCTATATATATTAAATATAACTGGAAATTCTATGATGTGTATGTAAAACCTTTTATATTCATTTTCATGTGAAGGGGAATCAGCTGCCATAATGACAAGTATCATTATAAAATCATAAGATAGACAGCTTAGCTGAAAGAAGAAGCGACAAAAAAAGATCAGTTATTGCAGTGGCAATTTTTGCAATAAATATGTTTGTCTGCTAGTACCTGCCGTGAATCCACAAATATGTTTCACATGGGTCAATGAATACACATCAAAAAACAACCTGGCTCTACCAAATGGTCCCACACTTAATCAAGCAATCAAGGGCTGAATAGTAATCATGTTTTGCCCACTGAATAAGGATCTATTCATATTTCATATCTCCTTTCCAGATATAAATATATATTTTAGTTGTAAACCTTGAATAAACCATTAACAGCGCTTAGAGCTATGAATTGCTAAAGAAAAATACCTGGTAGGTAGAACATTCTGATTTTTCGTTCTCTTTTACTGCTTTCTCTCTCTATCTCTCTCACTCTTTTTCTCTCCTTGCTAATCAGTGTGATGGAATTCAGCTAGACTTAATCAATATTTCTCTGGAAGGAATTGCCATTCTCAACATCCCAAGCATGCATGGCGGGTCAAATCTCTGGGGAGAGACAAAGAAAAGACGTAGCCATCGCCGGACAGAAAAGAAGAGGTCAGATAAAAGAACAACTGTCACAGATGCCAAGGAGTTGAAGTTTGTATGCCAAGGTAAGCTTACGGATTAATACAGGCTTTCTGGTTTCATACAGTCAACTCTGTTATTTAATTGCAATTGTATTGCCTCTTCTTAAGAGTAAAGATGAACAGTTCTTAGCTATTTCTTTTTGTGTGTATGCTTATCTTTCTAATGGGAAGTGCTGGAGAAAAGGCATGCTGACAAATGCAATCTAAATACTCCCCAACCTGCCTTTCTTAGGATATTACATGTAAAACAGGCTAAGCACAGTATGTGGCACTGTTTGCTGCTATTATATTCAGTCGAAAACTGCCTGCAGGTTTTGGAGTCAAAGAAGTGCCAGGCATAAGTGTCAATATACATAAAAATTTGGCATAATCTTTCTCTTTTTCTAACAAACTTTGTCCTACAAAACATCCTGTGGAAAACTTCTTAATGCTAAGAAGAAACAAGAAACGGTCTACACATTTGATACTTACCATACTACGATGCTGTATGCAATTCTTGATACTATCCGCCGTAGCTTGCCTAGGAGTGATCCTTCCTTCCTTTCAGGGCTCATATACTTTTCTGGTGATAAGAAGGATTTTCTCCTTAAATTTTATTGTTAATCATAACCTCTGAGGAAACACTACAATAAATTATAATCTCTGCTATAGTCTATAGAAGCTGAATAGCATGTGTTGTAACACACCGTAAAACATAAATTATGCAGATTATGCAGCAAAAGTTCTCCTCATACTAAGGGATCAAAGTAACAAACTTTTCTTCTCTTTACTTTTTATCCTATGGAAAATAGCATCTTTTGCTCAGCAGTTAGAATGTCCATAGACTGAACCAATGTCAGAATTTAAACATTTTGAGTTTTATTTTAATCCTTTTTCTAGCTTGGATAACTTATTTTTTTTGTGTCCTTTTAAGTCACCATTTGTATCCTGGTTAATCACAATATGTCATGGTTTTAATCCAGCTAATTTATTTAGATGAGATAGTCTTAGGAAAAAAGTAATTTCTATGGCCTGGAGACTGCAGTAGGTGCTAAGACTCAAGGTTTGCTTTGTGTTTGGCAAGTTGCAGTATGATCTCCTTATCTCTGAGTAACTTACCAACACGCTCAGTCAACTGAAGTCTCATCAAATATTAAGTTTCTACTACTTCAGCATACTTTACTGTCCCTCTCTAAAACCCCAAAACACAAATAGAGTGGACATCAGGTTTTAAGGACAAAATGATTTGTTCTATGGATCCGCTCCTATTGCATATTGCAAAGAGCAGCCTTCTAATTTTGCCAGCTAAAATAGGTACACAGGTTAGAGTAAGCTTTTTCATCTCAGGATTCAAGAATATTGCTGAATAATGGAATTCAATCTATTTTAAGTCTAGGCTTATCAAAGAGCTTTGCTAAGTCTAAATCTATCCACTGTGGAAACAGCTGACTTCCTGTCTGTTCTCAGGTAATACGATTCCTTTGCCAACCTTAGACAAGTATATCCTAGAGTCCTATATTTTCTAGGATGATTATTTTCTTAGGTACATTAGGCTTGTGTACTTTTAGTTTGAAAGATTTATTTTTTTACAAAATGATAATTCATAATTCTTTGTGCAGAAATATGTATTGTTGGATGGAGAAACAAGGTTAAATGCACACCTGTTTGTTAACTTTTTTTTTGTTTATTTACATATTGGGATACAAATACAGCTTCTACGAACTCAACAAAACACTGTGTTGTCTGGGAGACTGTAGTCTAACATACAAATGTTTCCATATACGTATTGCTTTATCAGGTTTATTCTGAAAATCTAATCCTTATATTTGGGTCTGGAATAATATTTACATTCAGTTTTAGTCTTGTCACTAAAGCTTGTCACTACAGGACTGCAACTGTATTTTATTGTAACTTTCTGATACAGAATAAACTAGGGTAGAAATCAGATTTTGATTTTCTTTCTTTTAAATTAAAAATGTCATGAAAATTTCTCTTGTCCATAGTCAATTCATAATAACAAATAAAATTGACTACATATATATGTTGAAGTTTGTGCATGGATATGATTTAGGTAGCGTTTTCACTTTATGTATATGTCATTTGCAGTGTTTTCTCCATTGTGTTTTTCATCTCCTAGTATGTACGTATCTATGGAATATCTATCCACAGCTATGTTTTTTTTTCCCTAATTACAGGATCTCAGTTGTAACTGTGAACTATCCTTAAACATCATTTGGATAGGATTTTTGTTTGGATAAACACAAATATTGATAAATATGAGAAATATTTTAAAAAGATGAACATACTGCATATAAACTCAAGTATGAATTGAGATACGTACATGTAAATAGCTGAGCTACTTGTCATTTGGAAATGACATCCAAAACATGAGCTGAATCATGAAAACATGTCTTCCATAAAATCGATACCACTTCTGTTAGGTGTTAAACAGTAAAATGATCTTCCTGGAAATATTAAATATAATGTTCAAACTTTTACTTTCTGTATTTAATATTTGTGATAAAAAAATCATTTTGAAAATTTGTCTACTAATTTTTATTATTATTTTTTTTTTAATAGAGTGGGATTCCTTTGGGAAAAAGGTTGTTATGCTTTGGTTTGCTTTCACTGCTGAAGTGGTCAGAACTCGGTCCAGAAATGGGATATCTTCACTGAGTAATAGTCTTATACTTTTAATGCAAACATAGACCTATAATTTGTTTTCGATAAGTACTAGAGTCACCTCAGTGGACACTAGTCAAAGTTTTTGAACATTAGTATTAATGCAAAAAGCCCTTAACCTATAAATATTTTGGTGGAAGAATATTTCTTTCTATTTACTTTGTACAGCACCAGGCATGGTGATATGTAACCAAGTGCTCAACAAACCAGACAGTCTTGCTTGTTAGGGGAGCTGCAACAAGTTCTTATTCAGCAGTGTGCTAGACTGGTAGGCTGATTCAAGACAATGTGCATTCATATCACAGCATCTAGGCATAAACCAAGCTTATCAAGAAGATTCAAAACACTGTGCGGAAATCTCAGTTAATAACTGCATTATGAATTTCTGAATGGAAATGCAGAAGTTTTAGGAGTACAATAACCTGTATACAGACAGTTTGCTCTAGTCAAAAATAGGACAAATGCAAACTGTGAAGGCCTTAGAGCATCCCACAACATCTGTACATACTAGAAGAGGAAAAAATTGCCATATTCATTAGGTATGAAATTCCATTCTAAGGAAAAGATAACCATTAACATGTTACAGAGAAAAATAATTAAAAATAGCTTTTTGATAACCGATCTGTGTGTTAGACATTCAGCTACAGAAACAACATGGTTTGCAGGAGCATCTAAGTAAAATCATTTAATTACTTGCTGCTTTGACAATCCTAACTATTTTAGGATGTACACATATATAGCTGATGGAAACAAACAGTCCTGATATAATCCAGTTCTACCAATTTTACTAATCAGTATTGTGGATTACATGTGCTCCTTTAGAGAAAGAAAAAAAGTAAACTAGCTTATGTTAATCATCATTTTTTTAAGAACTCGTGGCAATAAGTTTGTAATTCAGAATTCCAATAGGCATATCTAAGCAATGAAAACCAGTGAGCAAATCAGTTAAACATGAAAAAGAAATAATAGTTACACACTGTCCTAAGCTAGGCTCAGAATCAGTAAAATAGGTTACAGGCTGGCATAAACACCCTCTAGTATTTGAGACATCTTGCAAAACACTTACGGTCTTTCTGCAGGAAGAGCCTCTCCAAAAGCTGAGGTACATGTCTGTATCCAAAACAAAGATACAAACGGCACATATATGGTGGCTTTGCAGGGTTCTGTTTGTGATATTTCTGTGCAAAATATCTGAAATAGAACAATGAAGCCAAGAAAAGATGATGCAGCATACACAGTAATAGAAAATCTCTTCCTTTTTTAAGAAAAAAATGAAGAGAAAGACAGCTTTTATGGTTGAATTCTGGCTATTAAAGCATTAGATAAGCAAAGAAAATGCCTTCAGCCTGAGCCTTCCTATATTTAAGGGGAAAAGTCTTTTGTCTTTAGTTGTAAAAAGAGTGAAGAATGAAAAATCTAACACTGATGTACCTTTCCTAATGAAAGGAACCCCAAAAAATCTGTATGGAGTATGTTAACTAACACATAAATCTGAAAAGGCAAGGAGTGAAAAAATGTGTAATAAACAGTAAAATAAGTTAAATTTAAAAGGGTAATGCAAGATAGTGTGTCTGATTTTCTAGAAAAGGAAGGAGGAAGGAGGACTTTTATGCATGCTTATGTTATGTACCTGAGTTCTTTGTTTGGAAAAAAAAAAAAAATTGTAGAAGCCTGCTGGTACAAAATTTCCATTATTTCTGAAGTTTTGTTTAATAGCATGTTTTGGGAACTTTATTTTCTGTCCTTGATTGAAACCAGAAAGGAATAGAAAATCCCCTGAATGAATAAGTTAACCCTTCTTATACAGATGCTTCTTAAAATGTTTGAAAAAGATTTCTAAATATATTCACACCAGATTTTTCCCCTGTCCATGCATACACCCAGAACTATACTGAACACCTTAAAATGTAAACTTAAGCTCTAAGCTAGACATCACATATTTTTGTCTGGGTTTTCTTGTTAAAATACATGAGCACATGTTGTATATGGTAAATCAAATCCTTGTGAGCCCTGTCAAAGTCAGGGAGCCATTAATCTCAGCTGACTTTAGTGTCTAAAAGTCAAGTCTATAGTCAATAGATAGAGAGAGTGTCACCTCAAGAGGAGTGTTTATTCTGTGTAAGGGTCTAAGACAGGCAGGATAAATTGCTCCCTGGAGGTGCCTCTCCGTTTACCATAAGGGGGTCCTAACTGCCTGGCTAGGTTAGACACCTTGCTTCCAGCTGACTAGACAGTTAGATGAATTTCTGTATGTGCTGCACATGACAGCAGTTCATAAAATATATAAACAGTCCTTGGAGCGGGAATGGCAACCAGTTGCCTCTCTGCTAGATGAGCCTTGTTGAGCTAAGTTGTGCTGTCTATTCTGGGCCTGTGCTGATGTGTCCTACATCCCTCATGAATCCCGTAGTCACTAATCTGCTGCACAGAAAGGACCCCAGCAAAATACCTGTCTTGTCAGTGTGTGCAGATCCCGCTTGGACTATGACTTACACGCCTGGAGGGGCTCAAGCAGGGGAATGCCTGTTTGGGAGATTGTGATATTGGCAGTGCTTTAAATAGGGTAGCGCTCAGTTGGTGTGATATACTGCCCCTTCTTTAGTTTGGGCTATATTGTCCAAACATGAGCTGTATTGTCACCTCTAAAATTCTGAATGCCAGGCTGAATAGCGAGTTCCCTTGTATGCACTTGCCTTGCAGACCTTGGTGGCTGTGCATTTCCTTGTCAAGTTGCAAGTCATCAGGGCATCAGCAGTAGCAGGCCACCGTTCTGGACAGCTTGCTCCGTATCTCTAGCAGGAGCGCAGCAGGTGCTGAGAGCTGCTGCCTCTCTGGGAGCAGTTGCACACTGTAGCTCACGAGCGTGCAAGGTGGTGGTTTCTGGCTTTGGCAGGGTTGCACACTCCGCAGGGGCAAGGAAAACTTGCCAACTTACCCCTTGTGGAAAGCATCTGTTCTTATGAATCCAGGACCTGCTCTTTGCAAAAGGCAAGATGAAGCCATCAGCTGCATCTGCTGAAGCAGCAACTCCCAGCTCTTGGTGGTCCCTCCAGAAGCTGTGGAACAGCAATCCCCATACTGTGATGTGCTACCACAAATCAGCAGTATCTTATCTCTGTGAAGGCAGCAGCTTAAATTTAGGAAGAATTAAACATCCTCAGTTCTATCACACTAGCAAACTTCTGTTGCTTTTATTTTTAGCAGTAGGCTGTGTGTTTAGACACCATGTAGAGGTGACAAAGGTGCTGAGCTACCCAACCTGGCAAAGTGATGGCATCAGTAAACATGGCTCAAAGACTTATATGTAGAAATAAAATTTTCCTTACTCAGTACTTAGGTTCTGGCAGACAGATTATGTCGCTATTCACATGCAGAAATTCTGCCGTTAGCCTCATGTTAGCTGCTGAAGGTCTCATAGATTTGAGTCTTTGCTTTTATTACACACCCACAATCATTGGAAGGAAAAAGGGATGAATGTTGCTTTGTTTTATATCCTTAGTTATATTTTGCATTGCACCCATTAGTTTGCAAGATCTGAAATGAAAATTTATGTTCTCTTTATCAAGCTGTAAAGATAGTGCCTTTCTTCACAAAAGAATGTGGACAGGGACATTTTAATATGTGGTTAAAAAGTCCTTTGCCCCTCTTTTTTCTTCAAGGCAGTGAAACTAAGTTCTTGCTTTTTCTCTGTATACTGTATTACTGTATACTCTGTATTACTGAAAAGACTCTTTAGAACGAGCCTTACTCATACAAGCAAGCCCATCAGCTTGAGGAATGGAGTTCATAATTCATAATACAGTTTAAATCTTTTAGAAATATAAATACTGTTCCTGGTATCTATGAAATACTCATTTTTATTATTATTAGGAAGTAGTAGCAGCTTGAAAAATGAATTGACAGTCTGATTTGGATTTATATTTATAAAGTATGTACGTATGTTTCTGTGCAATATAGATCATAGTAGGAAAACAATTTCCTTTTATTTACAAGGCAATTGAGATTGTCATTATATTATACCTTTTGGTGCACAGAGTGTTCATTTTCTTTCAAGCGTTATTCATCGAAAGAGGATAATTATGGTGTATTTCACAGACTGCCAGAAGGAAAATGTATCTTTGAAAAGTTTCATTTCCCTTAAGTTGCTCATTTTCTATAGGAAGACAGAGCTATTAAGTAACATACCCATGACAAAGATTGATTAAAATGGCATAAAGGACTATCTTATCTCTAAGTACAGGGATTTACACGTATAACTCCCATGACTTTAAATGCAGTAGGTGAAATTAACTCTAGCTACTATATGAAAAAAGCCCAAGTAAATTGGTTTGTTCAGAGAACTAGATGAGGATGGGAGGGATAGCACAGTCAGTACTAGCCAACAGGCAGGAAGTTGCTTGTTCTTCTAGGGCGCACCTATAGGGCAGCATGCAGGTAGCCAGCCAAGTCCGATTTGGCAAGGCATTTTTCTGTTGGGACACAGCTAACCTGCTAGGTAGCAAAGGTGGCACCTTGCTGAGGTGGCTGAGCTCCTATTCTGGAGCCAACTCCGTAGAACAGCCCAGGCCCTACAGTGCGTGGTGCACCAGTCAAAGTAAATTCAGTCTTATGTGGAACAAGGGAGGTGCCCTCTGTGCAGGGGCTGTGCCTTGCTTTGAGGGGAGGTGGCCCGGTCTGTCTCTCTCCACCACCACACGCAGCTGTTTGCAGAAGACTTGTGGGTTGTTCTACAGTAGCCCCAGTGCCTGATTCTGCTTAGCAGGGAGCCTTTCATGGCACCTGGGCCTCATTAACCCAATACTTTCCTTTCTGAGAACCAAATAATTAGTTGAGATGTGGTATTCATATTTCTTGTCTTAAAAAATTTGAAAGATTTTTTTTTCTTTTACTCATTGCAGTAACAAATATCATTTTCATGATAGTAAAACATACAAAACTTACACAGTGGTCCTCAACACCGCGCACCCCCTTCTCACTTTTAGTATTAAAGACAACAGTTCTGCTGGTATTTATCTGTGAAAGACTTGACTTTTGATTGCAAATGCACCTTATAGAATACGAAGCTCTGTAATAATTAGCTTTTGGTATGTAAGAGGAGAGGCTTCTCTTTCCTAAGTTACTCATTCCTAAGCTTCTTGGTGACATCCTTCCATGTCGGTCTTTTCTCTAACTGCTTTCAGAAACTGCTTTCACTGCTACTGTATGTTGGCAGCCTTTGGTTGATAATATTATGCTGCAGTGAGTCTACAATTCAGAGCTTGCTAATACTGCAGGCGAGTAGTTGTTATTTAAAATTTACTGTGCCAGGCATCAAATGTTGGTTTTGTACAGAAACATAGGATGCACTTTGCACATATCTCCCTTTGCAGGAATTCTACTGAAATTATCAGGTTTATATCAAAGAATTATAAAGTACCATAACACAGGGCAGAATTTCACTTTTTTTTCTATATCTACATGTAATTGAGGAAAAACTTTATATGTTACAGGTTAAAAAAATGGGACAAAAACTGTATATATATAAATATATAATATAAAATACATATAAAAATGTGTATATTTGAGAGAGTTATGTCAGATCTGTTTAATTGAAATTTTAAATTTTGTGTTCGCATAAATGTGCAATTTTTGTCTAGTTTGGCATATAAATAAAACATAATTCTTCATTAGATGCATATTTTACATTGATTTATGTACATACACATACATCTCTTTTCTTCAAAGAATAGCTTCTCATATTTTTATAGAGCTTAATTTTTATGAGTAACTATTATTGCAGAAGTGTTAGACCAGTGTGAGAATAGAAACAAGCGCTCATCTTAGTTATAAAATAACCATACTCTATTATGGTACTTTGATAAGGAGTTTTTCTTTAATTGACAAAGTGGAAACATCTGTTGCTCTCTGCAACTACTCTTTGAGTTTCATACTGTTTTTATAATTCATTTGTTTCTTTGCTTATGAAGTTTTTCTTCTAAATGCTTACAAAAAGTCATCAATTAGCTAACTACAACAGGTGTTTCCTTTCTTGGGGAAAGGAATGCATATGATTATTGTAATTTAGGTTCCTATGTGAGTTAAGGAATTGGTCTGTTGAAAACATTGCAAGCACATGGAAAATGATAAAAATAAAATAGAAAGGTTGGATGCATTTAAGATTGAGACCATTTTAACCCTTTCAGACTTTGGTCCAATGTGAATGTTGTGGATGTTTGCCATCCCTTTAAAAATGAAAGCTAAGTGTGATCGGATGTGTGCTTATATGGTTTAGATTTATAGTAAAATACTAGTAAAATACTATAAAAAATATAGTAAAATTTTTAGATTTTCTGATGCCAAACATATGCTTTTATATTGTGACCTTTGTATAAAAAGCTGCAGTAACCATTCTAAAATATTCAATTTGTTTGATGGCAGACAAGTATTCCCTGGGAATGTCTGATAGTGTATTACTCACATTGTTTGCTCGTTTAACCCTGCCCCAGGTGCCTTAATCTTAAGATTCAGAAATAAAAATAGAATAGCCTAGCTGATCATTTTTGGCTGCTTTAACACGTAATCATATCCTCTGAACCATTCTAGTCTCCTATTACTTGTTAATATAAAATGTCAAGCTCCTTGAGTGTTCATGAAAGGTGTTGTATTGACAGCAATTTAATTTTGAGTAACAACAGGAGAGGGAGCTGCACTTAGTATACACATTCATTCTTCTAATAAAAAAGATAAGTAAAATATTCTAAAAATATCTGTGGTGGGAATAATTTGATTAGGACCGCCAGTTAAGACCAGTAAGTTGGATGTACATACTTTGCCATTACTCAGTTGAGACAGAAGTGGGATATACAGGAGAAATTAGTGTTTGTGGATGAGAAGGACTATATATTAGACCAAAAATGTCATTTTCTGTCTATCTTAAATAGAATTTTTTTCTGATCTTTTTCATCGCTCTGCAGAGAATCATGCAGAGAACTAAAGCATTTAGGTATATACAATTATATATAGGAATCATGCAAATATTTTTCTAGTGAATAATTGCTTTGCACAGAGAGTTCTTTTCATATCCATTCTTATGACCAATGTAAAGGTGCCTTTTCCAATTTGTTTTCTTCATATGAACATTCATGATCTGCTAGAGAATACTGTATAGCAAAAGCATGTGTCCAAAGCACACCTACCAAAAAAGCAGTGTTTGCTAGTAGTGTTGCTTCGATCATGTTTTCACAGAGACCAAGTGCAAGTCTGATGATTTAGCGTGCTTGTACTGTTGATAAGCCAACGTACAGGAGAGCCGATTCAGTCAAAACATGTTTTCTCAGTGATCTGCTCCATTTTTACTTGTTCCTCTAAATTGTAGTCTCCCTCCTGATACAGTGAAGCATTGCCAACCACCAGGTTGTTTATAAGAACACATTGTAAAGCCAGGTGTATTGGAAAGTATGACCTGCCCAACAAATTAATGGCGTTGTGAGGTGCTGCCTGCTAGGCTGAAAATAAATGGTAGGAAAATATAGGGAGACTGGTAATGGGCAGTAGCTATGCTGCACAACACTTTTCAAACTGCTGCTGACTGTGTGCCAATAGATATGGCAATAACTGTCAACAAGATTTACAATAGTTTCACATTTACACAGTGAGAGTAGAAAGGTTGAAAGAATTCTATAATGTTTTTTAAACTTTAGCGCCAAGTATTTCTGGACCTTCGATTTCCAGGCAATAGACTTGCAAACACACTGCTTGTCTTTCATATGTGACAGTGGGAGGGTTTATTATCATCATCTGAAGTCCTTGAAATTAGACACAGGAAAAATAGCAGTAAAGCAGAGATATGTACTTACTTGTAAAATCCAGGTAGGTGTGGATTTTTCCGTTTATTGTATATGTTGTGATTTCTGATAGTACTAAATCATACTACCTATGTATAGCCTCAGTGGTTGGCTCCTGCAGGCGAGAAGTTTTCTGGCTGTGCTTCTTTCCCTGATACAGAGAAGCACATCTTAAAGCTACTGTGTTGGCTTTGTGTTCCCACTGGAGATGTATTCCTTGGTGCAGAGAGCTTCAACAAGTGAAGGGAACAATTTTACAGGCCCTTTGTGCAAGGCTCAGAAGTTGTTTTGTCACCTTCTTTATAAGCATTCAGACATATCTACGTTTAAAATAACTTTTAATAGTTCTTAGCACTGCAGAGGTGGTAAAATTATGGTATCAAGCTGATTTATTTTTGTGTGTATTTGTCCATCTTCACTGAAACCCTTAGACACCTACTATGTGCACAGCTGTTATTTTCTAGTGAAGACTCTGGTTACTAGCCAAACAAATTCTTCCCCTCTCATCAGAAAGGCTTGCTTATGGTTTTCAGTGGTTTCAGCTTCTAACAAGTACCTTCTTTAAAATATGGACCAGAACAGACATGGATGTTTAATAAATCACAGAAGGTTTCTATGTATGATTAATATGATTCTGAAGATCATTTTTTGTGGGTCTAGTATGCTACTGAGTACAGGAAAAGAGATGAGACTAATATGAAAAATAATAGCCTTACTAGAACTCAATGAATAACCCAAGGCTGACCAAACCATTCTTTGCATGACTTTATATGAACTGTATGAACAAACTGACAGTTAGTGATTATTATATTTGAACTGTGGTAACCTCTGTAGGTCTCAGGTACTAGATACACAAAAATAAAGGCAGATCAAATGGACATTTCCTGCCTGAAGATTCATAGAACAATTTAGGTTGAAAGGGATCTCCAAAGTCTCTCATCTAGTCCAACCCTCTGATTAGATTAGATTTCTCAGGGACTTTTCTAAATTTTGCAGTCAAAAGAATCTGAAGGTTTGTGATCTAGAGTTCATTTGCTTAAATCTGAGAGTTTGATTCTTAAATGCAAGGTTAAGGAGAAGTTCATCATCATTCTGTATGTTACTCTAATTCAGTAGTAAGTATGTTGTTTGTTTTATTTTCATGTTTCTTATTCACTCATTCACCTTGGACTTAGTTGACACAGCAGCCCTATGCCAGGGGCTCCTACAGTTCTCTCTAGAAAGAGATGTCTGCTGCCGACCTGCTTCCTGGGAAGAGCCTTGATAGTCCCATCCATGTGTGAAATCAACAGGGTCGCTTAAAACCTCAATATGAGAGTCACTATGGCTGGCAAATAGTCCACTGGAATAGTTCTTCTGTTTTCATTTTCTGTTCAATATTCTTTGATGCTTCATTTTTTCTCCCTTCTGTTTATAACTACCCATTTTGGATACTTCGGGTGGAATCCAGATATGTTGATTAGTCCCGCACAGAATGGGTTATCCCATTGATGATCACAGTGGAATTGTGACTGTATTTATATTTATGTAATTAGAGGTAAATGTATTTATATAATTAGAGGTAAAAGAAATCAGGTACTTTCCCAAACCTAAAGCATCTTCTAGAATGCCTTGCCTCTATCTATTCAGACTCTAAATATATTTAAGAATACAATTCTTTTTTAAAAACATTTTTTTTGCTTCTCTTTATTGACTTCCCACTTTCTGTATGTCTTTATTTTGATTTTATTTTTATATTATTCCCAGAAGTTTTCCAAAAAATTAAAGACTTCCGTCAATGAGGTTTTCAACCCAGCAAAAATAACGATAATAGACTTCCTGGAGTGCAAAGGGCTTCGTGTTTAGATGACCATCTGGAGATAGTCAAGAAGTTTCTGTTAGGTGGCCATTCTGTGTTAGGCTGCTTGAAAAACTCTTCATAATTCAAGTTTTTAAATAAATACATTTTATTCAGTTTAAAATATTCATTACCAGTATGGAGATATTTAGAACCATTATCTAAAAACTGATAAAATGGATGATTACATCTTTAGAGCATAAAAAAGTATTCTGTTACTAAGGAACAATCAACAATTTTTGTTACATCGGAAATCATATTAAGATTGTAGACACTTTGTGAATTACTGACTAAGACGTAATCAGAAGACATTTAAAACATCAAAAAATAATTACTGTATAATTAATTTTGGGGTGATGGAGTTGATTAACCTAGCTCTGAAGCAATTTCTGAAACTATCTCTTTTTACATGTGAAAAAATCTATGGTTAGTTTTGTATATACAATACATTTTGGCTATAAAATTGCAGCTCAATTATCAAAATGCATAGAGTTGGGGCACTAATTTTGCTTTAGCTATCAAACCATGAAGTTGCAAGATGGTTTTATTTTTGAATATTCTCTTTCTGTAGTCTCTTTACTATAGTGAGGAATACAAATTCAGTGATAAAAATCACTTTGAGACAGTTAGACTCCATTTATTTTATATGTCCGAATTTTGTAAAATTGGATGCATGCAGAAGCTTTATTTGCATGTATATACTAACTGTACAAGACCATGTATGACTCTTTGGTGTCATACATAGGAATCAGTCCCGATTTTTTTTTTTTATCTGTATGAATTTTCTGCTTAGAATGTGTGAAAAGAATTCTTTGAATATAATAGAGTCTTGATTAAAGTGATCCCTTTATATAATCAATTCTCCCTTATTGAAGGAGAGAACACCAAACATCAGATTTCCAATGTTACTGTGAT
>VZSV01000035.1:4332275-4384636 GCA_013398735.1 Nothocercus julius | reverse complement strand
GTGTTAGTCATATTTTCTAACTTCTTGAAAGTGGAGTGGTGCTGTCAGTTTTTGCAGCCTGCTACAGGTCAGCATAGCAAAAGCAGAATGTGAGTTTTTGTCTGGATTTTTTGCAAGAGCAGCAGTACATTACTTGCTACACTCCTTTTGCTTTTACAAAATTTCTTCCCAACCTCAAAAGTTAGAAATTCTGTTCCAAATTGAAGAGTTAAGAACCTCTAAAACCTGCCTACTTTCACCTGAGCTGCTCTTCCAGCTCTTCCCTGGCATGCTGAGTAGATTTTGAAATCTGCGTCACCACATGAGATATGCAGCAAGAAATGTTTGTATAGAAAGAGTCATGGTCTTTTAATTACAGACTGTGCTTGTGTTTATACTAATATCACCGCCATCAGCAACTGCATCCATGCAGTGTCAGCAGTAATTAGCACCGCATATATAGGCCTCTACTCAGGAAGAATTGCTGAATGTATGATTTAACAGCACTGTAAGTGCTCCTTTGCTATCCCACACAAAAGCATTTTTAGTATGAATTAAGAGTGTCTGAAAAGGAGTTGCTGTTTAAGTATAGCAGCTCTCCCAGCTTACTCTGCACTACCCCAAGTAAACAGCCTGAGCTAGTGGAGAGGCTGAAGGTGACAGACATATAAGCTGTACAATGTATCATGGGCACATCTCATTCGACCGGAAAATTTCAGTCCCCTTGACTTTGATGCCATTATGACCATGGTTTTGCTTGTTAAGGATATAGGTCAGTATTAAAACACTTAGCACTTGCATGGTCTTATTTCAGACCTGCAACACAGCCTAATTTATTGTAATGGAGATATGAATCCTCTCCATTACCATGGGTATGCAAGTTTAGTATCATAAGTTATATTGGCTAACATAGTTATGTGAAGTTACACAAGCCTGTCCATCAAAAGTATATTCTCTTCATCAAACATACCTCAGCAATATTGCAATGCCAATGACCTAGTAAACAAATGTGAGTTGTGCTTTGTTCTGTTTTGCTTTTTTTTCCTTTGCCCCTTAAACCAACATCCTGTGTCATCTTAATATGCAGAAGATAGGCCCAAAACCACAGGGAGGGTAAATTCATTTTTATTTTACTTTTAAATAATGGAAACTTTCACTTGCTGAAATAAAAGTCTCTCTTAAGCTGAAAGTTTCTCCCCCTCTCTGTCAAGGGGTTTTAGGTGCATAAAGCTGGCTGAAAGATGGGTGAAAATTTTAAATAATTAAAAAAAAATACCATACATTCTAAAATCTCCTGCTCCTTGCTGAATTTGTTTTGGCATGCAGAGGCACTAATGCACCTGTGGAGAAAATGTTCTCCGTAATGGATGACATCTGGTTTGAAGACAAAAGTGGGATGTCAGTAGACACAGTTAAGGGAATGACAGTGGTAAGAGCCAATCTTGCTGGCAACTGCTGTGAGATCTCTGAGCAACTATTTGAAAACATGCAGCTTCCTCAGAAACTCCATGTATTTGCAGCCTTACAAGCAATGCAATGATCTGCAGTCTTGCAACAGTCTTACGCTTGCAACCATGTATAAAAGAACAGCACATATATTCATACAGAGAAAACCCTGCTATTATTGCTTTAGTTAGAGAAAAGTAAAGATGAATTTGTTAGAGATTGCTACAAGACTCGGAATTCTTTTCTCCTCTTTGGCCAAATACACCAAAGACTTAGTCCTGTTCAGCCTTATGTAACTTCCTTCATTTCTACTGGCTTACTGCATATATGATTAAATGCATGCATAATTCAATTTAAATCTTTTGGAAATGAGGTTTGAAAGGTTTGGTTAGCACTCATTCTATAGTATGCCTCCAAAACAATCATTGTAATAGTCTTTATAGAGTGCTTGAAATCTATTTAGATTCTTGAATCATTGTCTAGGAATTTCTGAGGAATCCTCTCTATACAGAAAATGGATACTTGTGTTTAAAAAAATATCTTGGATATCTTATGTACGTACATACTTAAATGTGCATAAATCAAAATATAATACAAAACACTGAGAAAGTACAAAGGAAATGGTTTTATCTCAGCTTCTGAAGATCTTACATAAACAGAAGCTCATAATTTGCAGTGGTGGTTCACCTAATTAGTGCACATTAAATCATGAACTTAATCCAAAAAATATATATATTTAAGATTTATTTTCACTTATTTTATAGTGGATAGTCACAAGATTTTATATTTATTTATTTATTTATCTGCATTTAAGAGCTTGCAGAATGCAAGTCTTCCAGATTCCTGATTAGCAAAACTGTGCTTAGGTGAATTTTAGCTATAATGTTTTTTACATCCTACTCCATGGGAGACTTTAATTAAGAATGTAGAGGTATTATTGAAATGTTATATGTAATTCCGTATCATGTTGAGCTAAAATGTAATAATTCTCCCGAATCACTCTTTATATTCTGGGTAAGTCACAGACACAGCAGACGTTCCAGGTACTGCCCTCCCAGCTGCCTGCACCCTGTCCTGCACTGAAGGCAGGCACCAGTAGGGCCAGAACAACTTTAACTCATGCAGCTCAAACTGGGGTGGAGTGTCTATTCTTGGCCTTGCTTTATGGTGGACCATTTGTTGTAGAATTGGACAGTAATGACTAGAAGTTTTTGATGGCCTTGGGGTCTAATATGAAGATCAGGAGATTCTCTTCTATTTCCAGAAGCAATAAATACTCTGTAATTACAGTCCTTTGGAAAACTGTTTGTTGTTGTTGTTTTTTGGGGGAGCAGCTGTATAGATTGACAAGTATTACCCAGTAAACGTGTCCAGTAAAAGTCCTAGTGATTATTGTTCTTGCTGAATGACTTTATGGATGTAGTAGTACTAATGTGATATAGCTGAGAGTTTAGGACTGTGTTTCTGAGAAGAATATAAAATAATGATTATAGACAGAAAGGAAACATGTACATTAGGATTCATCTCAGTCTAGAGGACAGCATTGCGCCCCCATATAGAGCTGTAGGAGGGCATGGATTTCTTCTCTTTTCTATCACAGTGTAAAATATATAATTTGTGCAAACTAACATATGAAGTATTAAAAACATATGACCCAAGATATCCGTGAAACAGTCATCATTCAAAAATAAGTTCAAAGCAGAAATACTTTTAAACTAAGTGATTGTGCATTTTTCCAGTGGAGTTATGTTTGTGAATATCATTGCTGCCAGAAAAAAAAAATATATATTTGCAAGATTATTTGATTATATCTCAAAAGTTAGGCTTACTGTTTCAAGGAGGCCAAGAACCCTAGGAGTATGAATTAGGAGAGACAAAGAGATTAAATCTGCATGATGGCAAATTGAATCATTGAACAGCATTCTTTATTCTGCCCCCTAATTAAGTGAAAAAAAATATAAGGCATATAATAAGCAGCTCCATAAGGCAAACTACACCTGAAATGATTTACGCTGTTCATAGCCTAACAAACAGATTTTCAACATGGTAATTTACAGGCATTCTTCAAGAAACTCAATCAATATATTATCTCTTGTTTTGAATAAGCTTCTGTACAAGCAATAATGAATAGACTGTGTTTTGTTGAGTCTTGTTAGTTTTCCCTAAGCTATAGGAAACATAGATCCCAGATATATAGGTATCTGTCTTGAATTTTAGAGGAAAAAAAAGTGATTTTAAGGATCAGAAATTTTCAGGTCTTTAACAACCAATATGTGATATTAATGGTGAAGTTGCAGAGTATTAAGGAGGCTCCTAGCAAGAGTCAGGAAATGAGATATTAATAATGGGCCTGAATCTAACCCAGTGAAATGCTCCAGAACATTCCTATTTTGAACTGAACAGGAGAAAAGCAGCACATGCTACCTTGCAAAGAGTTCAGCTGAAGTCACTCATGTACAAAAAAGCCCTCACATGGCATCTTAATCTTCTGAATATCCCACAAACTGAGCTGTTTCCATGCATGACTCCTTCTGACAAGGCATGAACACTAACTTTCCAATCACTTTCAGACCAGTCTGTCTGACTAACAGGAAAGACAGGAGGAGGAGAACTGTTTCTGTGCAAGAGGTATCTCGAGAACCACCTGAACTAGGCAGGTGTCTGAAACACTGACTGCTGTATACAACACCATTTTGCATATATTTCTGGTCATGGAAGATATTTATAGACTAGAAAAAAAAAAAAAAAAAAAAAAAGCTGTTGTCCTGAAGGCCTTCTGAATGAGCTCTGGTATTAAACACTTTGAACTAGGACCTTCTCCTTTATTTTCCATCAAGAGCCACAGGCCAATTCTCATGTTGAGATTATCATCTCATTTTTATTAGTTTACAAAGATTCCAGTGCATAAAGCCCCAAGAGAGTGGAGACAGATTTGAATACAGTAGCAGTTATAAAATGCCTTGGGAATAACTACTACTTTTTATTAAATCTATTGCTTTTGGCTTTGGGTACCAGAACAAAGTCTTAAGAAAATGTTCTTCCTCCAGGCTATATTTTACTGTCACTGCCCTCTAAGCTAGTCATATGAAATTGCTTTCTGTTACCACGCAGCAATTTGTACTAAAAGCAGTGTTAATTTTTGTCATTTTTTGTTGTTAAATTATAGCACCTGCAATTCATAGAGAGCATATAGTATGTGTATTCCTTCTCCAGAAGAAGAGTAGGAATTTCACAGAAAATTAGTTTGCTCCGATAGTGACTTGGAGAATGGATAGTGCCTTGGAGCTTAGATAGTGCTTTGGAGGCAACAGATTCAATTCTGAGCTGAGTGTAATACATAGTGCTTTCCTAGGGCTTCTTATTAAAGGTGGGTTTTGCATGGCTATACATACTGGTAGAATTCAGACTGTAGTTGGACAGAACAAGTTATATGTTTCTTATTAACAGGCCAAGAAAGTCCTATGTTGCAAAGCAGTTATCATTCTTCCTATTCAAATTAATTCATAAGATACTAGTGATATATTTATAACTTTTAACTTGTAACTTATAACCCCATTAAATAATATATCTCCATACTGCTCTGATTTGTAACTGGATCAAGTCCTCCAGTAACCATATATATCTCAGCATTCTAGCCAGCCTATATTTTTCATGGACATTTGGACCTGATTTAATTTGATAAGATAGTTGGTAGGGATTAGGAGTGGGGAAACAGCAGAATGAGTTGGAGGAAAATATCAGAAAAGTTATAAGACTTGGTGCTATTACCTACTCTTCAATAATTTATATAGACTCCTCCTTTTTGTATCCCCAATAGTTTTCTACAATGTTACTCAAGAAATGTTGATATAAATATGTAGGTCACCTCCATTTGCAACTGCTACAGCGTTTAGAAAAAGCTATAAAAATCTACTACATGTGAGAGAGATTTGAGGTTTTTCTTCTGGTGATTTTTCTTTCTTCTACAGAAAGTGAGGAAGGATCTAGAGACTGAGTTAATCCTGTGGGCTTTTGAAGAAGAAATTACCCAGGGTTCTAAGGGGTAGTGTGGATTTTGTTCTCTCTTATGTGAAAATGACTTAGTACTTTCATTTAAAGCTGCAATTTATCACTTAAGCCTTTCCACCTGAGTGGACAGATTCCATTTCTTATGCCAATATTGTTCTCTAGCTTCGCAAACCCTCCTACCCCTTGCTGTGTTTGTAGAGAGTACGAGAGTCCTTCCTCCCCTTCTTCCTTCCTTCCTCCTCCTCTAAACAAGCCAAACTCTTCCACTTCCTTTGGCCTATTTATAGCAATTCTCTTTCCATTTCTATCAATTCAAGTACATTTTGTCTTTTTACTTTATCAGCTTTGTATTGACAAAATTCACTTTTAAAATTATTTTTAAATTCATTTTTTAAATTCACAGATACCTGTGTCTTATGATTGATGGTGTAGCAGGAAACTCTTCTTGGACCTATTGAGATTCTCCCATACCTCATGGTATTATTCTGCTATATCAAAAATATATTAACCAATAAATCTGTCATGAAAAGAGAAGAGACATGTAAAACAACTCTTAATGAAAGATGATCAGTGTATGTTTTATAGGTATAAAGTAAGCCTTAATCATAATTAGCAGTGAGGATACCTAAAAATGAAATGTTGCAATAATACTGGGCTGTTATTGAGTGTATGTAGATTTGGGAGTTACTAAATTAATTGAGAACTACTACATGCCCACTTTTATATGATATGCAAGCTCATTGTTTATTTGGTAATTACAATGCTCAGTCCAAGCAGTGGTGTTAGAAACTGAAGCCAGAGCACATGAACCTCTGCTGTGAAAAGATTGACAGTCAAATGCCTGGCATCTGAAGAATGGGAAAATTTTGAAGTCACTATGAAATTTGTAATAGCTGAAAACATCAATCATACTTCAGCTTCCATTTTCTCAATTTGTTTTTGACATGATCACCAAATCAGCTTAATTCTAAACCTACAAACACTGTACAGCGGCTAAAAAGGGCCATGTTGCACTTTTTCTTTAGTAAAATTATGATTAAACCCTGTTCACCTGGGAAAATCTAAATCCACATCATAAACATAATGGTGCTTCAAAGAAGAACTAATGATATGGTTTATGAATTTTAATTCCTGTTTCAAAGTCAGCTAGTGTGCTTTCTATAAAAGTAAACCATCTGTTGGCACCTTCTAAAAGACTAGAATTCAGTTTATCCAAGTATGAATTATTTATTTAGGAATTTTTTCCTAAGCAAAATCTAGGTTTTCCTCTTTTTTTCTCTTCTTCCTTAATAACTCATGTTTCAGTGTGAAATGAAATTTCAAAATCAACACATTCATAACTCATAAACAACTGTGTGTGGTGTTTTCAATTATGATTATATCATGAAGATTGTGGAAAGTAGTTTCAGTTTTTTTCTTTGGAAGCATATTTTGTATCTTCATTTCAAATTGTACTGTATTTGTGGGTATTTTAACTTCAAATAGCATCAAATTCAGGAGAACAGCAAAACAATGGTGGAGTTGCTATAGTAGGTCTACCACAACAGATTTGAGGCTTGAAGAAGTATATTATTTACATATGGCTCTACCAGCTCAGTGAGAGTATTTGTCTTGTGTATACCACTTAGTATTTATTACACATAGCTTCTTTCATTAATTTAAAAACATCTAGATTAAAGCTATAGGAATATTCTTCCATTGTGCATGGATGCTAAAACTATGGTTCTCAGATATGTTCATGACCCTTTCTTTGGAAGGAATTCATAGTGAAGCATATCTCCAGTTTTTAAGGAAGCCATGGCTGGTCCATCTTTTATCCCATGTGTATGTTTCAGTTTTCATGTTTTTTTCTATATTTTTTTCCCTCCCGGCAGCTGTTCTTGATGAGTTATATTTGGACACTTGGGAGAGGAAGCAGAAATGGATGATCTATCTTGTTGCACTTTACTAATTAGAACAATTCCCAGTGACCTCCGTCTGCATAGGTTCAATTTTGTCTTTGAATCATGAATCAACAAACATTTTTCCCTACTTGGTAATCCACTGCTCCTTGATCCTGTGAACAAATAACATATTAGCCTTGCCTGTTTTGTTATTAATTGATATTTACTGTAATGTGATCTGTAGAGGTTGGTTTGGTGGCAACAATGAGCGTATCATCAACTGTAAAACAATTTAATCAGAGCAAAACTGGAGCTAAATGGAAAAAGTTGCAACAACTTCCAAAAATCATAATTATTACCTACGTTATTTCCATTAGACCTTTGCACATTTCATACAGTCTTTCAAAATGAGTTTCCAACTACTGCTTGTCTTTACTGAAGTTAGTATCTTGATTGCTAATATTTTGCCATTCTTTTGCTAATGTGAAGTGTTTGCTATGCTGAACCTGTCACTGTCATTTCTAGTGCTGTTAACTGCAGCATTCAGGGGAGCAGGAATTATACTGGAAGCATATACTGCTAAGTATCCCTTATGGTTTGGAAACATGTTTGCTCATCACTGGCTTCCAAATCTGTTTGTTCCTCGGTGTTTTGTTCTGTTGCTTGGTTTTTTGTTTTGTTTTGTTTTGTTTTGTTTTGTTTTGTTTCAGTCTTTCTTCTTCTCTCCCTCTTGTCTTTTCCCTCTTTTCCTTTCGTAGGAATATCAAAGATGAACTGAGGAATGGTGCCTTTTACTGTTTTCATATCTCCACGGGCAGTTTAAAGAGTCTCCTTTGTGTCTGAAGTAATGTTATTTTTCACGATTGTTAGGGAAAGGTATAGGAAGATAGAACTAATAATTCCCTACCTAAACACTTCTAGGCTCATAAACGATCACCATCTGGAGCTACCCTTTCTCTCCATTAGCTGTATACAGAATCTTGAGCGACTAACAAACTAACTTGAGATTTTATATCCCTAAAAGCAATTGGAATGAAGATGCCCTCTCTTCTCCCGCCTTGTACTTAACAGGTTTAATTTCCTGAAATCATATATATATATGTCATCTTAAATAATTACGCAGAGCTGCTATCCTATACGTTCTTAAAGCACTGTGTAAATTATAGTCTCCAAATGAATACATTTATTTAAATAAAAGTTTTAAAAATCTCCTTTCTGTCTCAAACCAAGTTCAATCCAAAGTAGGTCTTCATTTGGTTAAATAGTTGTATGTGGCCTTAGCTGTAAGAACACATCCATGTTGCATTGTTTTCAATCTATATTAACTGGATTTACACATGTATTGATATGTTCTCATAAATACTTACATCAGTTTCTTACGTTGTGAGACTCCATCAATTTATTAATGTAATTTAAATGTTGAAAAAGAATTATAGTTCAGGAGACCAATTATTGACATAAAACTCGAATTTATATATGTATAGGTTTATAAAAAACATGCCTTTAAAGTCCATAAATGTATGTCTTAATGGCTAATTTCTCTTTGTCATAGTAAGAAAAAGTAGTAAGAAAAGCATTAACAGAACCATTTGATAGCACAATTGTACCTGAAATAATTATAATTACCTCTTACTAGCGTTCCATCTCTATATAAAAGAGCTCCCAATTCCATTTTTCACAGAAGAGCATAAAGGTGCAGTAGGTGCTTACTCGTTTGCTTATTTGCAGGTTTTCTAAGCATTTTAGAGCAGAACTGACTCACTTGACTCAATACCCTATGAAATGTAATTAACAGCAGAGGTAGACTGAGTTCAGAAAAAAAACAACAAAAGTCATTTTATGTGCAAGAATACATCCTTTGATCCTTTATAAAGACTATTATCATCTTTATTTGTGTAGGAACGTGAGCTTGTCTCTCAAGTTTTAGGATTCCCATATGACCATTGACAGACATTATCATATAAAGTCAAGAATGCAGAAAAGTTCAACATCATCAGCAAAATGTAATTAAAAGAAAGAAGCAGTAAATACTTCTAACACTAGTAAACCTTTGTTAGTAAAAACAGTAAATTAATAGGGTAGTAAAATACTAGCAGATTTCCATAAAAAATGTTCTCTCTACTGTCTTTTGCATCTGAAACTTCATTTAAAATACATTTTATGAAAATGAATTAAACTCAATAAGATTTTCAATGAAAAAAATCTATATAATTATTTTGACTCTGTGTTTTGATAATTTTGAAGTTCTGCTATTTATGCTATAATAATTTTAAATCAATATAATAGAAATTATATTCATTACTTAAAAATTGAGTCTTACAGTATCAAAATAAAATGTTTTAGCATTGCTAAAGCAAAATATTTTCAATTGTTTAGAACCAATTTTGTTAAGGATTTTGAAGAAAATGTACACATTTTGAACATTTATTCCAAAACTTTCTTTCCTACACAATGGAAATAACATCATTTTGATAACTCTAGTAAATAGCTTTTCAGGCTCTTTTCAGTTTGCATTTAGGACTTGGACTCAATACAGGTAAAATTTGCATTTACTTCAGCTGATAGTTATGCACTTTTTTGCCTTTTTTTTTTTAATCTCTGCTGGCATAGTTTGAGACCACATTTTATAGCAAAGCAATCTTCTAGATTGATGTAAACAAGAGAATGACCCTAATTCTATAGACCACATTGATGTGAGTAGTTTTACTTATGTCAGTGCAATTGTTGGATGAGTTGGAAAGGCAAGCCAGCAAGCACAGGAATTAAATGTCCTTTATTAATTTTTTTTCCCCCTCTATTTTGTCATTCTGCTGCCCATTCCTCTGGGAGAAAAAAAAGCCTGCAGGGGAAGCACATTTCAATTTGAATTTCAAGGAATGACTCCATCTCCCATATAAAAGCAGTGCAACACCAATTCATTGCAGCGCTAGGCACAGAGCCGCTCTGCCCCAGTGGCAGCGCGAGATTGCTCCCCGGAGCAAGCTGGAGTGCTTAGCACTCCCAGGAGTGTACAAATTGCTCTCTATTTTTAAGGACACGACATGCTCTCTGCCTTCACCTTTCCGCATGTCCAGATATGCTGCCAGCCGATCCCAAGGGCTGCCGGATGCCAGAGCCGGAGCTCTGCCGTGTCCCCCTCAGGATTTCGGCAACGCGCTCTGTAATGAGCGCTCTGCACACTGCAGCATCTGCTATTACCCTAACAGAGTTTCTACATAAACATTTGAAGTCAAGAGAGGATTTCTTGTGCTATAGACATTTAACTTAAACATTTATCGTTATGTTATAGCAACTGTGTGAGGCCAGCATCTTTCAGTCAGCTTGGCTCAGGGGCTTGTTTTGTAACACACTCAGAGCTGACAGCTCTCAAGACATTTGGTGTTTTTCTTCAATCCCAGATCATGGAATCACATGATGCAGTAAGACTATCTTTCACTTTTATTAAAAAACAAAAAAGTAAAAGCCTTGAAACATAAAAGAACATTTTTAGCCTCTGTGAACACAAGGGAACACTTGGAAATATATCTTTCAGACACCTAAATCCAAAGGAAAGGTCTCTTCCCACAAGCTGTGGCTGACTGCTATGTTTGTGTTTTTAAGAAAGTTGCATTGAGAGGGACGAAGAATGATTTCTTAAACAGCCAAGGATGCCTGTTTTGCACTCTAAATACATGAGGTGATCTTGGGACAGTGCCAGAAGACTTTTGCTTTTCCTTCTGCTTATTGAAGAGCTTTCATGTCTTTGGGTATGAGGTCTCCTTTAAATTTATTGTCACTGACATTTCTATTGAATTTAGAAGGTCTAACTTCATATTCAGACATTATTATTATTGATTTGGGAAGTCATAAGAGGGGTAGTTATATTTTAGGTATTAGCACTCTTCTGAGGTCACCAATTAAATTTTATGGAGAATATTTTTCCTCCACTCACTGTAACTTATGAATAGATAGAAGTATTTATTAAAGGTTTATTTTACATTGTAAGACATTACTTTGGGTCTGAGTTCCTGTTGAAAGTCTGACCTAAATTCCCAAAAGAAACAAGACAACTATGTTTCTGCCTTCTTTCAAATAATAATCCTCTCCTCGACAGAAACTGTGGCCATGATGAATTTTACCACTACTTCAGAGCATCAGACTCTGAAAGTACAGTCCAATAGTGTTGCTGATAATCTGTGCTGTGGAAGGATGAACAGATCGAGCATGTGATCTGGATTGAATTCTCTCTTCTCTAACGTAGTCCATCTGGAGGTGACTGCTAACGCAGTGTAAGGACTGTTTCTTAGGCTTGTTTTGTATTTTGTTTTGGATAATTTGTTTGGCCTAATATACTAATCTGCATTGTTTAGTATTCAGAGAACTTTATAGAAGATGAAGTCAAAATTGGTATCCACCGGAGGATAGTAATAACAAGGGAATACTATGTCCACCTGCAGGCAGGTCATTGATTGACTAACTTAAATGACACTTACTTACTTTCCTGCATACACCGATCTGAGGAATGTAGCTTTGCCTTACACTTGGCCTTTTATGTAAATATGTGCAGAACTGTGCAAATTACAATAGTTCAAGAATCCAGTGCAATTTATTTTTGTCAAATTATGTTACAGATGATGCTAGTATTTTTATTTCTTTTTTCTTACAGCTTACAGTACCCTTGAAGGGCATTTGACATTCTCTTTCTTAAATATGTGCTTTAGAGTTCTACCTCTTTGTAAAATTTTAGGGGAGCATTTTATGCCTTTTGGTCATATTTTTTTTTTTTTTATAAAGAATAACTAGTGAGTTTATTTTTAATTGAATCTTTTCTGATACTTGAAAAATGTATTGTACAAAAGAGTCAATAAACTTATAATAAATCAATTTATATGTACATATTCAAAATATTTTAAAAGACCTTAAGTAGAAAAATAGTGAAATTTTGTGAAGGAAAGCATAAGAGTGCAAGAAGAATAACTGCTGTTATAATTACACTATGTCACTGGTTCATTGATCCAATCTCTGAATGTCTGTTGGCTGCTTAACAGAAATGGTAAGAATTCCCACAATAGATAAGTATGAATACCTGGGAGGAAATTACTTCCATGCCTCAAGTAAATTATGGTTGATTTAGGTTTTGATGCATGAAGCTTCCGTATCCTAAAAAATGTAATCATAACTCAATTAAGATTTTTAGCTATTTTATTTATTTTAATTTGTTTCAGAATTCTCTTTCACTCTTCCCTGAGTGGTGATTTTAATAGTCTATTTCATAAAAAAACTACTGCTTTTTTATTTTTTTAATTTTGTTGCCTTTAATTGTCTTTAAGGGTTTTCTTTCTATTTCATTATGAAACTGTGTATCAGATGAATTAGGAAGCTGTGAATTCCAGTATTTAGAGGAAAAGCAAAGATCAGAACTAATTTTGAGAGAAGAAATAGGATAAAAGAATGCTCATCTTCATAAGGAAAAGCTTTAACAGTGGAGAAACAGAAGATTCTCTTATCACCCTCATAGGGTCAAGCTGGAAAGGCTCCCTGCAGCCTCTGATAACTCACAGTCCCTGCTTCCAGCTTGGCATGCTGACAGTGTCCGTGGCTGGAGAACCAGAAGGAGTTTCATGGACCTCGTCCTCTTACAGCTGCCTTCACAGTAGCCTTTGGTGCAGCAGGTTCGGTGAGGTGCCAAGCACCTGAGACACAGTGCAAAATCTGAACACAGAGTCATCTACCTGCTTTCACAGCGTCTTGCATATTCCTTGACTTAAAATCTCTTGTGACTATATGTCTAGCTTTTCTCATTCATCATACCTTTGAGCTTTAAACTTTCTATCAGACAATTCTCAACATTATTCTTCTCGGAATCAGCAATAACCTAGCTTAGGTTGTAAAAAGCCTGATGTTCAAAGCACACTCTTTTTTTTTTTTTTTTTTTTTATGTGTTCATACCCTTTCTTGGCTTGATTGCTTATATGAGTTAAAAAAAAAAAAAAAAAAAAAAAAAGAACAAGTTGGAAACCAAAGCTGCAAGAATGATATAGAAAGGATGCAATGACTGCTGCACCGTTATACTGCAGATGAATAATAGACTAGTTTAGACTAGTTTGTAAACAGATGCAAGGCAAGGATGAATGCAAAATGAATTAGGAGATGCAAACAGAAAGAGGAGTTAGGAAAATAGGATTTGGGAATGTTTTAATCCTTTTTCAGGGAAAATACAGTGACACTAAAAAAGGAAATCTGTCTCTTCACTGCAATATAATCAGCACTTCAAAAGTATCTGTCTGCCTTGGACATGCATAAAAGAGGACAAAATCTGTGTTTATAGCTGCAGCTATTGATCAGATGTATAGTTCGAATTCTTATTAAACCAAACAAGGTTCTGCTTTGCTCAGCCAAATAAAATTAAAAATATTATTTATAATATTTATAAAATATTGTAAGAATAATATTTGTTGGGGAACTGGAAAACTATGGCTTACAATTTTTACAACCAAAGGTTTGTTTGACTTTCAAGGGAATATAGGCAAAGGAAAAATGTTACAGAGAAAATAAGCAGAAAAGTAACATTCCGATACTGAAGAAATGAGGTTTGTGCTATGTCAGTCACACTGGTTTTGTTCATGATGACTATGAACAGATTGCACTCACTTGCCTTGTTTTGAGTTAAAATTCAGATAAGGTCAAGTTATTGACCCGCATGTCATTTTGCACCTGTTTTGTGGAGAAAGGATCAAAAGTTGTGCTACCCCTATCACGAGCATGAGAGAGGGCAAGAAGAAACATCTTACTTGAAGTAATTTCAGTGTAGAGAAAAAGTGCTTTGATTTGTACAAATTCTTAAGTCTTATACCGTTACTTTCAGCTGAGAACTTCAAGGCTGGGACTGTTCTCCTAATAGGCACTGAACATTGTTCTGTAATAGGCTATAAAAATTGTAATCCCCAATCTGATTCAAGTTTTAGTTTTGATTCAATGCAGAGAGATGTTCTCTCATCAAAAGATTTATGGATCTTTATCTGTTCTTCATAATCTTAATCTCCTCTCTTCTACCTTTATAGAAATCCTTGCTGTGAGAGGTTAATTCTAAAGCAGTTTGTAGCTCTTTTTGTAAGACATACTCGCCTTTACTTTCATTCCTTGGAAGGTCCAGCAGCTGATTTATCTTCTGACCTGTGTGTAATATTCAGCTCATTTTTATATTAATATAGCTATTTCTGTTCTACTAGAACTGCAGATTCTAGCAAATGTTAAGAAATAAGCAATAAGCAGCTTTTTTTTTTTTTTTTTTTTTTTTTTTTTTTTTTTGAAAGGCATCTTGCTCTGAAGGTCATGTTGAATTGTAAACAGTTAAAATCCCATTTTAATGATCTCTCACTGTCATTGCTGGTCCTTCCAATGACTGCAGTAGTTGGGCAAGCATAGCAACATCTGCTGTAACGTTTCCACATACATACATCTTAAACTGAAGCAAAAATACTATATGCAGTTAAAGGGATGTGGGTGAAATAATAGACTCAGCATATTTGTCACCCTAATAATTTTAACACAAAGTTTTTTGTAAAATTAGCATCAGTGTAAATGTAATGGGACTGACACTATAAAAGAAATGTAAAACAGTTAGGCAGTCTAGAAACATTTCTGTGCAATTTAGGCACATCTCTCATGTTTACTGTCATAAAATTTTATAGCTGCAGAGAGCAGCCAAATTAGCTCCAGGAAGCTAAACATTAATAAATACCTCTTTAAGTATGCAAGAATAGATTAGGTCTTTTCAGGAAAGGTGAAAGCAGTGTTAGACAAAGGAATCCATCGTCATGCATGCATATATCCATCCCATCTTTTCTACTAATGCAATCAATAGAGACTTCGCTGTTGTCCAAAGTATGTGTTGAATCAGAACTAAATTTTATATAACTTAGTCATCCAGTTTTATCTTGTATGGAACCTATTGCTCATAACAAACGTAAAAGTAACTAGTATGCCACAGGATGAAGCTCTGATTTCTGTCAGTGCAGACTGAGTGCTACATGTCCTAGGCTAGACTCTTCCAGTTACACAGAGCACAGAGCAGCTGAAGGGCATGTGGAGTCACCTACGATACTCACAATAAAACCATTGCAGTTCTGGCCACTCCTTTCATTTCCGTAATTTCTGTTCTACTGGCACAGTTGCCTGCCTTTTCAAAGGGGGTTTATACATGCTGGTAAGAATTAATGGCATTAAGTATGTCCTGTGTGTTATTTAGGTTATTCTATTAATGATATCTGAGATTCTTACCTGTTAGCATAAGCCAAGCCAGAGTTTTGTTTAGCATGTTTTAAATGTGATTTCCTGATAGCATTTCTATTCAACCAGTGACCAAAATCCACCTCTGGTAAGCCTGGGTCACTCCCTGTGTCTCAAAAGAAATAGAGATCTGGAGTTATTCAAGTTTGCAAGAACAAAGAGGTTATGGAGTCTCCTTCTCTGGAGATTTTCCAAACCCGTCTGGCTGCCGCCCTGTGCCCCGTGCGCTGGGTGTTCCTGCTGGAGCAGGGGGGTTGGACTGGATGATCTCTAGAGGTCCCTTCCAACCTCAGCCATTCTGTGATTCTGTGATTCTATAATGATGTTACTACTATTGCTGTTCAATGTAACATTAGGGCTTATCAGAATCTTTCTATTCCTTGCATATAAAAATTGCATATCTTGTGTTGGTGAATTATTTTGTTTTTACTGTTTTTCCTTCTGCTGTAAACGTGATGTCAGTTGTTGCTGTGTTGCCTTCTATGAATTGCCATAAATTATTTTCAGCTCTGTTACTCAGCAAAAATCTTTTGACCTGACCCTAACAAAACTTCACATACTCTCCCCAGGATTTTGAATTGCATTTTCTTTAGAATCACTTTATTCTCCTAAACAGGAATTAGCAGAACTTGCCTGATGGCTGAGCTCAGCTGCATGTTTCCTATGTAAACACATACCACCTTGGCCTAAAAGACCATGAAATGCCCAACCTTCTACTGCCTTCAGTTTTCACATTGCAACAGTGGAGATTGACAGATTAGGATAATCTAAACAGCCTAATATTAAATCAGTTTTCAGGCATACACTGGACTTAGCATCTTAGCTTTGCCCATGCGCAGAGTGGCTAAGGTGCAACACATCTGAATAATTTTCAGGAGTATGCAAGTTATTTTTGAGCATAATACCTGTTCTGCATCCCAACTTGAGCCAACGGCGACAATACACCATTCAGAAGGGTTAAAGTGAGCACAGGGGCTTCATGTACCTGGGAACTCTGCCAACATCCCAATGTTTGGTTACAGGGCAGAGTTTAGTACCTTACCTTTCCTCATAGCTGGCCAGCAGTTACATGTTTTTATGCAGATACTTGTTTTCTTCTTATTTTTCTTCAAACACAAAAAGACTCTCTTGAGATGAAGAGCCTATCACAAAATTTGAATTAGAAATTCCCCAGGTTTTTTATGCTTTCTCATATCTTCTAGCGATTATAACAATTTGAGTTATTATGGAAATTATACCATTCTTTTACAATGGCATAAAAATTCTGAAATGTTGTGGCATGAAACAGAAAAGCAAAGTGCTGATACAATATGAACTATGCAGAGACAGGCAAGGGATACTCTATTCAGAATCCTGCTTTGTGCTCTGACTTTCTGAGGATATTTCAACTTGAAAGAAAAAGATTTGCATTCTCAAGTTTTTCATATATTTTTCAAAGTATTCCCGCAGAGTAAGAAAAAGAATGGCAAATGGGTCAGTTCACAGCAGCTAAATAATTAGTGCATTGTGGACTCAGTTTGACAGTACTGAATTCATTTTGTATGTTAGGAATAGAGATTTACACATATTTGGCTTTAGTCACCTATCCAGTCTTATTAAAGGCTGTTTTATTTTTACTGTAAGATTAAAAAGCGTATCTTAATATTTTGAAGGCATTTATCAGCATATAATACAACATGTTTATCTTACCGTAAACAAGAAAAATTTAAACAGAATAGGCTGAGATTTGCTGCTACAGACCTAAGTATTTCACTTGAAAACTTTTGCCTATTGAGCAAACTGCCACATTTGGCCCTATATTTTTAAACACAGATGAAAATTCACCTTTGCTTATGTATCATACTTAGACTGTATTTATAAGTGGAGATTCTGCTTCATAATATCTGTTAAAGTGGAAAGTGGAAAATAATCACTAAATCACTATAAAGAGCTATAATATACCTTTTGGGTTCCGTTTAACACATAAATATTAGACTAACTCAGCTCTTGGCTGGTCTTGAATCTTAAAAAGGGGCCATTTAAGTCCTTACAATATATTGAAGCAATCAGGCAAGGCTCATTGCACTTAACCATCAGTGCACACAGACAACCTATATAGCTATGCCAGTTTGCCTTAATCATGACATGCAAATAACCCAAATTTCTTCTCTACCTCTCTTGATTTGGGTGAGGGGGAGTGTCAATAGTCAACTGTCCCTAAAATGTGACCAGTCACAGTGGTTTGGGCTGTCTCTTTTTTTTAAATCTGTCACTGCCATGTAATTTTGTTTGTTTATGTTGGCAGACTCTCTAGTAGTTTTGCACCAGCATCCAGAAGAGCTGAAAGGGAAATGATTTCTTGTTTTAATGAGCAGCAGTATTTCCATTCTTAAAGGACTTATAGATAGACAGATAGATAGATAATATTTTTCTTAGCTTGCTGTCCACTTCTAGAATGTATTGCTTAATTGTGTAGCTCATGCTCCTATTTAGGGCAATCATAATTTTTAACTTCAGAGCTATAAGAAAAGATACAGGGAGGAAAAGATAATTTACATTACTATGGATAGTGCAGATAGATGGGCAAAAATATTTTCAGGAAGCAAACAGGAAAATATACTACTTTAAAGGAATACATCAACTTGAAGAGATATTTTTTGTCTGAATTTTTTACCTGCTGTATTCACAGGTGACAGCTATGCTTGCCATCTTGTACAGAGTTATCTAGTGCTTACATTTAATCATATTTTTTCTCTTTAATTTTCCTAATTTATGCTTGGTTCATCTCAATAATCCCATGCTCATTATAATCCCATGTTATTCCTATATTCACATGCCTTCTCAGTGTGTGACCTTTTGTCATGGTATGCCAAATACAGGGACTTTGCTTGGATAAAGATCCACGCTGCTGCTCAGGCCAGCCTGAAAGTGATGCCTAAGGGGTGTGGCATGTAAAGAACCTGACCCAATATTGAAAAAGTAAAAACTATCAGTGTAGTAGTGGCAAAATCCGGAGTTTTTTTCCAAGGTGGTAGCTAATCTTGGAAACAGAACACACAACCTGAAGGTGGCACTGGCTGTAAGCATCATTTCTGCCATGGTAGGGTCAACATCCTTGGCAAACCCTTACAGTAAACTTAACAGAGCAAGGCCTCAAGTCCTGGCACGTGTCGGTCTGGAAGCGTGTGCCCTGGTGGAAACGAACTCCCCCAGATAACGTCTGGGTGCTGGCCAGGGACTGTTCCCAGTGGGCAGCACTGACAAAGCGACTCTGTTATCTGGGAGGAGAGCGCTTAACTGTGTGGAAGGAAATCGTTCCGTGCCAGTTAGCCTCAGGGTCAGAAAACCTGACCTTGTTTAGCTTAGTATTACAGATATTATACTTCCACTGGAAGGCAATGGAAGAATAAGTGCAGATGGGGGCGGGCGGGCTATCGGTGGGCATGAAAGGCATCAAACTGAGTGGTCTCTGCAGAAATACTGAGATCTGCTTGTGCAGATCAGATTCACCCCCTCGACTGATCCATGAATGGACAGATACAGTTTTAATCATCACCCAAGCATGGTCTCAGAGCCTGGAGTACTTTCCTTTAGCATATCCCTGCTTAGTTGGGAGGGACTGAAAGGGAACATGAGGACAACTTCCAGCTCCTTAAAGCAGAAGGGAATCATCTGTTCTGTGTGTACGGGGAGAACAGTACATACAGTAATGGGCTTAAATTCGATCAAGAGATTCAGATAGAACTCGGAAAACTTTGTAATGGTAATGAGGGTGAAGAGCTGGAATAGGCTGCCTGGGGAGGCTGGGGAGCTCTTGCCTCAGTGAGCCTTTGAGAATGCCTACATGGCATTGGTAAGGAACCCTTCATGTCTCTTCTTTTTGGTCTAATTCTCCACATTTGTGTATTGGTCATTTCTAAGATTTATCATAAAACTGCTGGTTGCAAAAAAAGCTTCAATCTTGATGGGAGCATCTGGTTCCTCCTGTTGTTGTTGTTGCTCCAAGACTGTATCTTAATGCAACACATACTATGTAAGGTAAGTTGCTACAGTTTTATAGTCTGAGAGACCTCCATTCAGCAGAATGAGTGAAAACTTAATTTTACCTCAAGGGAGTATATCCATAATGCTGTTTATACCATGCATCTACATTAACATACATTCATTTAGTGGTGACAAGCTCTATTCAATTCTTCTGCCCTACTTCCTTCAAATTGAAGCATTACCTAAAACAAGAAAAGAGTGGCTAATGTCAAGTAAATGAATTGAACAGGATTAAGAAAAGGGGCACAACAAATAACATTTGTGTCAGTTTTTTTTCTAAATTTACACATTTCCTGCCTTGATTCGATTTCTCCCTTCCCCCCCAGTCCTGAATCACCAGGGTATCTTCCGGTTTTAGAGAGTTATCTTCTCATTTTTCTAGGAAGACACAATTGTCATTCAGAGGGCAGGACCTCTTCGGGTAGGCGTCAACTGTCATGAGTTCAGTGTATTGCTAGAAAGCTATTCATGTTACCCATAACACAGCCCAAAAGCAGTATGCAAAATGTTTATATTGGATTAAGTTTCTTTTTACATTAGAGACTTCAGTTTTTACTAAAATGATAATGAGATAAAAAGTTCCCAGAATCTCAGGCAGCTCCCTACAGCAATCCAGTGCATTAAAATTATAATAGCTACATTTTATAAATTAATTCAGAGCATGCTGCAGTGGGCAGTGACTGGCTTTGCCAGAGACATAGCACAACAACTTCGCCTTTGTCCTTCAATGTTGTTAGCCTCCTGGTTTACTTCCTTTAAATTGAGGAAATAATCAATAATCCCAGCTGCAGCTGTGTCTGTCCTTTTGTCTGGCAGCCAATCGGTTTCAATTGCAAAATCAAAATCACAAAGAAGCCGCAGTCATTGGAATTAGCGGAGCACAGAGACTTATGACATAATACAGTCTCTATGCCTTTAAATCTAGAAATTCTCCACTGAGAGCTAGGTAAGTCCGTATACCTCTCTGCCTTCTTTCTGCTTTGATGCAAATGAACATATGCCCACACATGCACATGCAGAGAAACATTTGTGCACTTTTGCTAACTTATGTAAGGTTTGATGAGTTTTTTTGTTTTGTTCTGCTTTGTTTTTAATGACTTAGAAAGGATATCCACATCTGTAGGTGATGCATAGGAAGAAAGCATTTTCTTTGGAGATGGAGCTCCAAAAGAGAATTGCATGACAGGTAACGTATGCTGGAGGGTTGTAGAACTAAGTAATTTAGACCACATAGGAATACAAGTATTTACTCATGTGTTTTTGTCAGGCACAAATAGTTATACTGATTTTGAAATGCCAATTTTATAACCGAAACATTAATCACATTAATCATGCTAACCTGAGAATTTTTTTTTTTTTTTTTTTGAGCTATTCAACCTAGTTTTTGAGATCTTTTAAGGAAACTTTTTGCTGTTCACCTGGCAACTAAATGCCCTACTTATAAGGATGGTCATAAAAAGGAGTTGTTCCTGGGTATAATACATAATGATAATACTGGAACAGGTTTTTATGGAGGTTCCCAGAACTTGCAATAGAGGAAAAGAGGTAGCCGAGATCCCTGAGCCATTAAAGTGCAGTTAAGTTCCGCAGACTGAAAGAGAGGTAAATTGTTCACTTGTCTCTCTTCAGTAAAAAAGTTTCATTAGGGAGAATGCACTTTCCCTATGTGCCCAGTAAAAGTTTTCTTATACGGTTCATTCACTCTCCAAAGCAATTGCGGCTGACACTGCCTTCTAAAATTAAAAGTTTGATCCATAATTAGGACTTTATTTTAACAAAAAACAGCAGTAGCCTTCTCAAATCCAAGAAATCTGAGTTGCATGCTTCCTTGTTCTGCCGCCAGACCTCACAGAGCAGAGCTTTCATGGTCATTTATGCCATTTTCTGACAGGGGGAACAGAGAAATCTATGCTGCAATAGTTGTTCTGAATGCATTTCCCATTCTCCTGCAATGCTCAGAAAAACTGAGATCTATATTATGTGGGAAACCATGAATTCTGCCTGTGCCTGTACAGAGCGAAACCATGTGAACTCTGTTGTTAACTGAGTAAATAGATACTTATTCAAAATTAAATATATAAGCAGATGAAAGGCCAATATTCAACCTTTTTTTAGAACAAATATCTGTGATCTGAAAGTGGAAAACTAGTACTTTTCAAGTAGACCTAAGTCTGCTCTAGGCTGCTATGCAAATAACTGTTTCTGCATTGTAACTTTATTTTCGATTGATATGGCTCATATTCGTTTTTAAGCTCTTCCTATGTTAAAATTTTTGTGTTTTCCTTGCTGTCCCACAGTTTCAAGGTCAAGGTTGAATGAATATAAAGTTATAAATTGTTATAAATGAGGAAAAATAGTTTTTGTTGAAGATTTCTGATTCAATTCATGATATTGAATTTGGAAATCAATGGAAAGGTCAAATAATTCTGAACATGAGTCATGTGTGGAAGATATGGTATAAAAAAGTAGGTAGCTAGATGTTGTTAAAATATACATATTTTTTTTTTATCATTTCCATTGTAAATCTTTTTTATGTTTTTTATTTTTTCTCTTTAAAAGTATAATTTGATTATCAATTATCTATTGAAAACTTATAAATCATAATACTTTTTTTTGAAAAAGAGTGAATTGAGGGAAATCACTTCAAAAATGAAATTTTAATTTTCATAAGGTTTTCAGAAAAATACTAACTCCCAGCAAAATACTGTTGTGCAGGAAAGTTAAAAATACAAGAGATATGAACCTTATGAAATAGAAAAATTACGTAATGGTCAAGCAGTCTAGGGGTTTGCTCATGTGCTTATCTGTATCCAAGCTCTCCTAGCCTTTTTTGTATATTATCCCTTGAGACACATCCATCACGTAATCTTATGAACTGATTGCAAATGCAATGGAACCTAGCATATAATATTAGCTGTACTTCAAGTTTATTCCTGCTGAGTCCATGAATTCTGAGTCTGTTGCTCACAGTGTTGTATTTTGTGTGAAGAGTGGCTTCCAGGGCAGCACAGAACGCCCTTTTCATTATCAGTATGATCTGCTAGGGTTATCACTGCTATTCCTATATTTTCTTTTCTTGCAGCATATCCAAAGAATAAAGTTCTTGCTCCTTTAAAAAAAAAAAAAATCTACTTAATCTGTCTGTGAATATATCTCTTACCATGCATGTAGTGCTGGTTGTGATACAGACCTTTAGCACTTTAACACGCTTAAATGTTTGGCCAGCGTTAGAGAGGTAAAGATAACATCATATTTTTTTTATCCTAACCAGGATAGTTATTAGCTTTTTGTTTGTTATAAGCATCTGAATAGTGCAGTCATTTGAAAAGGCAATACAATAAAATATATTTTTCAACTTTTTTTTCTAGGTAGATAGAATAGAAACTAACAAAAATTACAGCTGCTCTGGAGCAAATGCTGAGTTCCTTACCAAAACCATGTCTGACCGAACTGACGTTTGGTTAGTGAAACCAGAAAAAAAAGACGGTTATATTAAATCTGAGTCAGATTTTTCCTTTGCATACGAATCATATAGTCAATGCAGTCAAAATTCTGGAAACCTGAGGTTCTTTAACCCCTCGTGACATTTGATAAATGACTCCTTGTAGTGAGAATTTTCTCTGGAACAGAAGAGGTGGAGGGAAGCACTCACATATATACATAGTCTAGTCCTACTATTGGAAATACAAGCTTACTTAAGCAAATCAGGAAGGGAGATCTGGAATGTTGATTATTTTAATTGAGTTGTTTCCCGGATCATTCAGGAGATCATAGCTTTTTATTTATTTATTTTTCTCAGTAGCATTTCTTTATGCAAGTGAAATAAGTGAAATAAGCTATACTTCCTCTCTGCTGCTCTTTACATTACTTTTCTTTAGGGAAAAGTTTCGCCAATATTCTTATGAAACTATACATCCTACTGCAAAAGCTTCTTTTGATCATGTTTCTGTCTCTATGGAACATCCAAATAGCACTTTACCGCTATAATATGGTTGAGACCATGTTATGATGTGTCCTGCTGATTTAAGTAGCATTGTGTATGTGGAACTAGTCGAGTCTCCTGAACATATGAACCATTCAGATCATTTTAGGAGAGTAAAGTTTTACACTGTATACAATATCTTAGCGTAGTAGGTATTGAACGTCGTATGTTGGCCCAAGGCACAGTTTTATATATTTATAGAGAGATATTAAAGAGGGAGGCAGCATAAATGATGTTATTTGTTTGTTACCACTTTGAAATTACATTAAATACTCATTCCCTGCTTATGACTATAGGGTATAGTTTTCCAGCCTGATTCTCTGCATCCTTTGGATCAGTATCATTTATTGTTTTCATTCAGTATTTGAGGAAGGACTGATTGTGTTTCTACCACCAGTATGGTGTTCTTTCAGATCAGTGACAGATCATATTGACACTGTCTGGTACACAATGATGTGTTTCCATCACTTTACCTTCGGGGTTTATCATCCAGCTACAGATATTCTCTAAGCCTAAATTTCTCATTTGGGGAGTTTCAAGAACAAACAGCGTATTTTAAACCTCATTCCATTGTTTACTTTGTAAAAATATATGTACCTGCCAATCTTTGATAGTTTGTATTTCATTTCTGCACTGCAATATTTTCAAAGTAAACTGAATAGCAAAATATTAAAAGCTTTACTGTAGGACATTTTGTATTTTCCAGGTTAATTAGTCTACAGCATAGCCACTCTGCACTACTTGACAAGATCTGTGTAAGGCACGAGTCCCATCAATTCACATTGTGAAATCAATTTTAATATCAAAATATTATTGTTAATAGATATAGATGGAGTGCAGTGAGTCTAAATATTACCTAACTTTAGATTTAGGTGCCCCAACCTATCTAAATTTATTATATTTAACTACTCCCACTGTTTAGATTCTTGAGGCACAGAAACTAGTGCTCAACATAGCTCAATTGGCTGAAACTACCTGCTCAAGCAGATATGCTTGTGCACTCTAGTATTAATCTGCGGAGACAAATGTGGATTTACCACTTAGAACGCCATCATGAGTCAGATACCCATGAGGGACTGCTGGTTAGGGATTGTCAGCCCAGGACATGGGAGGATATTTGGTTCCAGGGCTTTCAGCCTGCCTGTGTTTGAATCCACATTTCCTGTTTTCAGGATTGTTTTGTCTTGCTTTGCTCCTAATCCCATAATGATTATCCTTTTCGTTACATGTTGCCAGTCCCATTACAGACCTTGGTGGTTAGACACCTATCTGCATGGTTTAATCTACACGGGAAATCACTCGATGTCAGGAGCTAATTAGTTAAGTTCTGCTACTGTGGCTACAATTTTCCTTTATGATAGCAGGCAACCATTGATGACCATTTTGTAGCATGGCTGGAAGAGCTACATCTTAAGGGAAGGGACATTTGCTACTTTGATGTACAGACAGTGAAGGAGAGATGGACTCCTAATTTGGTCATCTTATCGGGACTTAATTGACTCTCTCTCCATCTCTTGATGAAACAGGGAATTAAGATGTGCTTGTGTTGGTTCTGCCTATCTGTGTGTGTATCTTCTCATATCCTTTCTCCTCCCATCCTCCCTTGCCACGTAACCTAGAATTTGCATGGTGTGGATCACAGTCTGCTGCAGTAGTGATTAAACTTGTAAAAGCAAACAGTTAAGTTTAAAGCAAAATGAAAATATACTGCATTTTAAAAGAAGATACTGTGACATTAAAAGAATCCATGTGCCAGGATCCAGTAAGCAGTGTTAGTAAGAGGTGATAGGACATAGTAGATGGCATAGAATGAATACTGCAATAATAAAGGCACAGCAGATGGTAGTTCTGGTACTTACAGTACCAATATAGTTCTCAGTAAGCTAAGCGAAGAAAGGAATTAATATGAAGTAGCAAAAATGAAAAGACCAGTAAATATATTTTGTGAATTTTGCTGCTTTCAAAAAATATTAGGCCAGAAAATAACTTTCAGAGGAAGTGAAAGACAGTGCTATAAGAAATCTGGTATAAATAGTAGACTATAGAAAAGGTAGTGTACATTTTACCTTAGGAAATCATAAGTGTTACTGAGGGTTTAGGTTGGAAACAGTACTTATGTGATCATGCTGGGAAGTAGGATGATTCTTCTTTTTTTTTTTTCTGTGTAGATAATGGCTACAATCACAAGTCTGGTACTTAAGGAAATGTCAGTACTATTTCTGGATTATTTCCCTTGAGAGTAATTTGTAGGCATGGAAGGAGAGGGGAAGGGGATGGGGAGTACTCCAAAATCCTGACTGTTTCAGTTTTGCCCTCATTTGTTGGCAAGTGTAGCTGTACCTGCTAAACAGGAACAGCCACGCTTCTCCTTTAGGTGGTATAGCCATTTACTTGCCTCTGCACCTGCACAGCATATTTTAGTCCCACCCAAGAAAATGAAGCAGAGAAATTGCAAATTATATTTTTGGAAATATTCATCAAAATTTGTTTTGACGGTTTGGGCATTTTGTGTGTATTTTTTTTTCTTTTCCTTCCCTCCATCTCTCCCTCCTCAACAGTGTTCAGTTTTGTTTTGTTTTGTTTTCTGGATTTGTTTTAAATATGAAGATATGGAAGCATGGTAAGTTAACATTTAATGAGAACTGGTAGAAATGAGTGACAAAGAGGTAAAAGAATACCTAGAAAAACTAAATATGCATCTACTATGCATCTACTATGCATCTAAATATGCAACTAAATTGGCATCACGGCCAAATGATGTTCAGTCAAGGGTTCTTAAAAAACAGTCAGAATAAATTGTGGATCTACTAGCTATAATTTTTACATGTTGTTAAGGACAGGTGATGCTCTAGAGGTCTCAAGAAGAACAAATGGCTTTCCAGTGAGTTGTTAACCAGCATATGGGCCACCAGATCCAGCTGTACCTGAAACATATTGCGCTAAACCTTTCTTCCTGGATCTTTATTCTTCAGTTTTTGGTATGTCAGGTTGAAACAAAGAGAAATAACTGAAGTTGTTTGTTTGTTTGTTTGTTTTTTAATTTGTATATAAGGGAGAAAAGCAAAGGGACAGAAACCAAAAAACGACCTCACAAGCCATATTTGGTCTTTAAACCTGATTGTGTTGATGCTAGCGCTCTGTCTCTTCAGGTATTTTTCCAGTTTCTTATCCAAAGATCTTTTAATACTTTTTCTAATTTATTTTTGAGCCTCTTCTGTGCCTTCAGCTCAGAGTCAAATTGGAGAGATTTTAAAATATAAGTGGACAAAGAGATGCTAATATGAATGATCACATTTGTCCATTAATCAGAAGTAAAATGTTAAATGCTAAATAAAATGTTTTCAGTTATCAAATAAAATTGCAACAAGTATGAAAAAATGCTATTATTACTGTTCATTTTCAAACATGATTTTTTGTTTCTGCAAGGAAATGTAACACTCATGATTTCAGGTCTGATCCTCTTCAGTCTGAGTTGTCACTGTTATGGTTTGGTAAAAATAGAGGAGGCTAAGGAGTTAGGTAAAGAAATATTATGATATAGGTAGTATCCAGATTTGTTAACTATTAATATTAATAAGTATCTGTCCTATAATATTTTAGGCTTTTAAAATGATTAAGGATGTTCTATATGCATATATTCAAATGATATCTGGTAAGGATAAAAATAGTTTGGGGATGAAAATTAAAATATATCAATCCAAACATCATCCCTAGTTTTAACAGCTTTGGTTGTGTCGCATGAAAATAAAAATTCTGTGTTGGTCCAACAGTCTTCTATATCCAAAGGTGTCTCTGTTTATCTGTGAATGTCATAAGGTTTTCTGCTAACTAGACAGCTAGCTGCAGTTTTTATCAACATCCATTCAAGAAATGGTATGGAGCGTTATATAAATGTTATTTTCTGTAAGTGCTAGTGGAAGATAGAATTAAAAAGAGAGGAAAAAGAAAAAATAAGAAGAAGCTTGTCATCCACTTGCTTTGTGTATGGCAAAAAGCCACAGAAAAAAGAGCCTGGATGTTCTGAGCAGCTGATGTTTGTAGCAAGAAGGAAGAGCAAGGACGGGCCTAATTCTGCTACCAGTAGTCACACTGAGTAACATCTGTTCTTGTGAATAGTCCTATTGAGCTGCAGACACACTCCCCAGCTCAGAGAAAAGCCATGCTACGGTATACAAACGGCTTTCTGATGGTCAGCCTAGAAAGAAATCAGTGGCATTGTGCAAATGAGCAAGCACTAGTCAGCACAAAAAAGATTTGAAGACCAGGTGCCTGCTTAATTTGAGTCATTTTCCTTCATGCTGTGAATTTCCTTCATAACTGTCTTCATTTACCTGCACCTATGAAAATACTCATGGATGGAAAAGATAGTTGTGAAAAACAAGCTGGCATTTGCAAGGAGGCTGAGTGACATAGCTAAAGCAAGTAAGACCTCACAGGTCAACCAAGGAAAATGGTTAGTCTGCTCTGGGATAAGATTTCTGCTAAACTGGAGTGGGAGCTCAGTGGCACTGCTGTGTGTGCCCATGCGTATGTGTTGTCTTTGACAAACCTCCCCTGGGAGTCAGCAATGCAATATGAAGTGTGTAGTTTACATCTTAATCTCTTAGATTAATGGTAGCAATTATTTTTTTAAAAAAAATTGTCTCCTCTTGCTTATTATTTATGTATATTCCTGTACCTCCTAAGGAGCCTAATCAGATAGCAGAATTGCAGGGAATAGAATATTGCACAAGAAAAACAATCCATGCCCTAGAGAGCTCAGAGCCTGCTCAGCATGGCATTAGTGATCATGGCTGATCATTGGTTTTGTATGTGAAAGTGGAGTTACTGGAAAAAGTAGAGGGAATGTGTATGAGCAGATCACTTTCCTTTTCCCATGAGATCCAGAAGAATCCATATGTATAGCAAGATCAAATACTTCTATTAATTCAATAGATACAATAAGACCAAGATTGTACATGGGCTAAAATGGCATCCTTGAGGTTACAACAGTGGTTACGTAGTCCAGCTGAATGGAATTCAAATTCCAGTCTTTTCTCCCTGGGCCTTTATTATGCTGCTTTTGTATTCTTGGGGCGACTACAAGCCTTACTGCCATTTAGCTTTTTCACATCTTGCAGATTAACATGCAAAAGAATCTTAAGTTAGAGGTGATGAAAAAAGAACTTCTGAGAATGCATCAAAGCCAATGGAGTATTTGAAAGAGAATTACCTTATTGGAAACACACATTTAGGACAAAATGAAAGGTATATTTTCACTCCATTCACGCACAGACACTTGAAAGAAAATTAGCTTTCATAAACAAAATTATTTGGCTTAGATTTTCCTTCTTTTTTGGTCTAGGTGCTTTATCAGGTAAATTCCATAATGCAAGTAATACTTGGATCACAATAAAATGTAGATGTGTTGAAGTGATCATTTATTGTAAGTGATCATTAGTAATAAATTTCTTATCTCACATTAGTGAATGGATGTAATATTATACATAGATACATTCATTCCTCAAGAACTGTCAGGCTTTGGAGCAGATCCCAAATAAAGATCTCTACTTCGTATTATTAGCAGTAACCAAGATTCCTGTGATACATGCTCAAAATACAGTCGTATTTTGTGAAGCACTGTAGAATAAAACAGGAAAAGCAGTAGGCAGTCCTTGTCTTAGCATTTACAGATGAAGTATTGCAGGAAAAAAGAAAAAGAAAAAGAAAAAGAAAAAGAAAAAGAAAAAGAAAAAGAAAAAGAAAGAAAAAGAAAAAAAAGCTATGTGATGGGGGACAAGAAAGACATTGCAGATTGATAATGCTTTATTATTTAAAAAACAATTGCTTTGACTACTTAAAAGATTAAAAACCTCAAGGAAAGAAAAGTAATAGTGATTAGGTAAGCTTTAAAATATCTATAAAATGTTTATTGTATATCTGTATATGTATAATCCTAAAAAAAATATTTTATGAAGGGCTTTATGTACACTGATAATAAAAAATAAGTTAAGAGAATAACCCTAAAGTTACAGAGTAGGATTCAAAGCACAGAAAACACCAATATTCAGAAAAGCTAACCTTAATTCAGTCCTCCTGTGAAGACCACATTTTTCTGGACTTCAGATAGTGTTGTGCATTGTGTTTCCCACTGTAAGTGATGTGGACTCCAGTATGTATACTGTACTTTGATATAAAGGACAGTTTAAGCACAGGAATGAGCTTTGGAAATCTCATATTCTGGGATATTCTGGAAGAAAGCATATGATGGAAAAAAATATCTCACAACTTAGCAATTAACTCTGTTTTCCCTCACTGCTCTCCTTTAATCTTCCTCTTTATATTTGTTTGATTGTTTTTCATGCTACTACCAAAATAGCATCGATTAATTTTATTTTATTCTGAGAGAATACTTTTCCATGTATTCAAAAGATTTAGGACTGGGTCCAGTTCCCATTATATCTAAACGGGAGTTGAGTCAAACTTTTGTTGAACTTTCTCTGTACTTGCTACTAAGAGAACACTGTTCTTAGAGCTTAATTTTCATTGATTTTATTTTTTTCTAGCATGATTCAGGATGAGGAAACTTAGTTTTTTTTTGTTTTTGTTTTTGTTTTCCTAATGCTATATGTATATTCATATTCATGTTTTTGCTCCCTAATTAGTTTATCTGTTGAGTTTTACAGTATGTTTCCTTTTTAATTAAAATCCCTTAATTTTAAGATCAGATTGACCTGGCAGCTTCATTTATATTAATTTCCTAAAAAATAGTTTCTTACATGCAGTCAAAACACTTAATATTTTTATTTGCAGTTTTTAAAGCCTTTTTAACTGAGTACTACCAGAAATTACAAGAAGCTGATAACTGCCATTCACTGTTATAGATGTTTCATCTTCTGCAATAAGGACTCAAGTAAGGTTTTCAAGAACATTGTTATTTTTAGCATTTTGTAACTCTAGTGACCATTATCGAGTAAAGGACTGTGAGAAATGAGATATTTTAAAAGTAGCAAATGGCAGCTTTTGCAATTATTAAATAAAGCTTTGATTCGTGGGGGTTGATGGCACAATTACAGCATGTTCAGCCCAACTCTTGAAATATGATTAGCATAAGCTGATATCGTAGTTAAATATTTAGGTGACGCACAAGGCTTTTGTTGTTGTTGTTGTTGTTGATTCCTGATATTGTTGTCCTTTTCTGGAAATACCACAAGCTGTACCATTCATACCTACAAACCAGGATGATCTCCTTTTTCCTTTAATTTATTGTGTCTATATAGGGGAGGATGAAAATTATGCTAAATTTTTCATAACTCTAATATCAAAGAATTAATATTTAATGAGAGATAAAAACAGTCGTAAGGAATAAACTGGTTTCAACAGCTGTGAACAGGTGTTCATTTAGTACACGACTTGCTCACCTAGGACTGAAGATTCAGAGAAATTAGATTGTTGTAATTGGAAGAACAGAGGACTATTCGTGCTCTAAGAGGAAGTGTTTTATTTTTCTTTTCCTTTGATGTAATCCATCAGTTGTGAGGTCTTCTTTCACAACTCCTAAAGCATTTTTTCTTTTAATTTTATCCAGCCAAAGCAGCTGGGTCTTCATAACTGCAAAATGTTTGCTCATGACCAACTGCTGTTTTGTATACCCCTTTTCAACACCAGCAAATATTTTGTTTTGCACTGTAACTCCATGCTTGTCATAACTTGTCGAGAAGCAACAATGTAACATGTATCCAATTAATCAATGACGACTTCTTTGTCCTTTCTGGCTTTGTTCCTCCAGTAATATATGCCTAGTGAGACTTGAATGCTGCAGAAGGTAGCACTGACTTAAACATGAGATTGTGCCAGTACGAAGGCCCAACCATAGGAAACTTAGGCCTTGAGTCCTGGCAGTTGATTGAAACAGACTGTCTGCCCAAAATTACTTTTTAATAAGTGTGTTCAAGTTGTCCCAGGACAAGGAGGCCTGATCCCTGTGTGAAATGGCTCCTAAATAACCACACCTTTCAGCCTATTGAGAGAACAGTATAGATTCAGCTGTTATCTGTTGACACAGATCTGTCAGGACTCTGAAGTTGTGATCTCTTCCTCTTCAAATGCTAAGCCTATGGTGCTATCATAATCTAGCAGCAATAAGGTATAAAATGAATACATATGAAACGTATGGATATGCATCTTGTATGGTATGACTGTGGAAGCTGATCGAGCTCCAGACTGCTCAGTGCTAGGTGGAGGGCTGCCCGGGAATCTCAGGTCCTGCAAGTGCAAAAGAAGGAGTCATGGCTCAACAACAGAGCACAGAAGTGAAATGAAGTCAGTTTTACTAATGCATAATAATATTTATTTATGAAATATATTTTAAAGTGATGCTCCAATTATTTCATTTCTGTAGAACTGCAACATGCTTTTGCCAGATGGTATTTCATATCGGGTCAAAAAATAATGAAGGAAACTGGCTTTAGAATTGAAGTAGCAAAAAAAGATGAGTAACTAGGGATTATGAATTTGTTATAGCTTTTTCTTTTCCACCCAAAGTCAACCTTTTTTTTCAGTCTATTCCCTGTGGATTTTTTTGTATTTATTGCATTTTTCTCACACCTTCTTAGAAGTTATCAAAGATAATTTACAATGTGGGGGAACAAACTCCCAATTCCCAGAAAAGTATAGACTCGAAATAATTTGTCCTTTCCTTTTTTTTCAGATTTTTTATTAGACATATTCACAAGGTTTAATTGGTGGCTAGGGATGGAACAAGGTAGTTTGACATTGCCAAGAGAAAGAAATAATTTTCCAAAAACATTTTTGAAGAAATTCCTTCAAAGCTAGATATGTCCAGCTATATTATTGACAACATTTCCTTCCTGTCTTGCATATAAATATTAAAAACGCTCAACAGATAAAACATGGAGACTGTGATGCAAACAAGTCAACTGTGCACCAGCAAATTTATTCATCTCAGAGTACAAGTACAGTGTAATCTTTCCTTTGCTTTTTTCTTTCCCATCACTCCTTCCCTCCATCCTTCCTTCCCTCCTTCCCAGTAGTTTCAGCTTTCACTGAACTCATGACCAAGACGAGCATGCTGTTGTATTCCACCTAAAATGATGCATCACTGGTGGGTTTTTTGGATTTTTTTTCCCCCGAAAAATTATTCTTCAGCTTTATTCTTTCAACCACCAAAGTCTTTGCCTGGGTAAGAAATAAAGGATTGAGCCCAAGTCATTGTTAGCACAAAAGTAGGTTATGGTCTCAGTGGGCTTTATATGAATCTCCTATAATTTAAACACTATTAGTATTAGACTCAGATGAATAAACCAGAAGTAACTAGCTTTATATCTCCTAGCCGTCACGCCAGCTGTCTAGTTCTCTTTCTTTTATCTGTTTTAGTTCTTCTACCAAATATCATCAATATTTGTATGAATGAGGTTTGTTATTTGAAACTGAAATGGAAGTTCTCTTTTTTTTTTTATTTTTTTTTTTTTTTTTTTTTTTTTTGTAGTGTTGATTTAAAGTGTGACTTTCCATGAAAAATTAAAATTTCTCAGGAGAATGAACACATATCTCAGAGAAAAGTGAAGTTTTTGTCCAGCTTTAGTCTCTTACAGTGGGAGAGCTTTTGGCAGCATTTTAACCATCTTTAAACAGATCAGATAAATTATTCTTCTTTTTAATATTTCTTTCTTTCTTGGGGAAAAAAATGGTCAGCTTTTTGAACACTGAAATGTATGAAAATGCTACTAAATATGGGCTTTTGCATCCATGAGAAATAAAAACCAACCCCCCCAAAAAAATGAGGCTAAGATCCAGGAATGGAAGGATTACAACCTGTTCTTTGCTATTCCAGAATTCAAAGCCAGATGTATAATATAAATACTCTAGTGGAATATGGGGCTAGGAAGAGGAGAGATAATCTGATGTATACAGATGCTAGCAGTCAAAATTACTCAAGCTGTACTGAAATTTCCTTTGCACCTGGCACTGGAGGTGTTAGCCATGCCAGTTCAGTCCCCCAACACAGATGTTCTTGTTGTACCACTTTGTATGTGTAACGTTTAGGTTTCTGTTTAGCTCTGCATAGCACACACAAATACTGCAATCCAAAGACCACCCATTTATTAGTGCACCTGCATCTTCTGCTTTCTTTAATTCCTGTATTCTATTGCAATCCTCTTGTGCTGCTGATCCTTGTGTAAAGAAGTAGCCTTGGGGTGGGGATGGGAGGAATTAGCTAGCATAAACATGTATGGATTCCAATGATGAAAACTATTTTTCAAAATCGATTACACATTATATATAAATTATACAAATAACGCTGAATTTTCAGATGTCTCAAATGTACAAATATAAGACTGTTTGTTGCGCGCTACCTTATTTATTTTTATAATTAGTACTGTGGAATGGTATACCATATAGTATTTACCATAGAGATAGGCCTGAATAAACAAGTGGTATCGATTCGACACCACTAAAGATAAATCCATGCTTAAATGATTTGTCAAGCTCAGACTAAAAGTCAAGAACTTTAAAAGTTTGGCCATTTGTTAAAAGTAATTTCCTCAAATATTCATGCACAATCTTCCATCATTTCAGATTAATTTCCATTTGTGAACAGAGAGAAACCCTCCCATCCCTTACTTTCCAGTGTGTAATCAGTTAATAAATTTAACGTAAATTCAGAATGCACGTATCCACTCTGAGAATGAAGAAAATTCATGTGCATTCATACTAGCAAAACAACTTCGACCTCTGTACCTATTGTCATCCATTTTCTCTTATTCCCCATCACTCGGAAGAAAAATGAGACTGAAAAATGGGAATGAAAATAAGATGAGAATCTGTCCCTTAGTTTGTTGTTGTTGTTATTGTTTCTATTTGATAACAATCAGGGCCAGAACACTAAAAAATAACTTGAGTTTCATCTCTGTGATACTCATGGCTGGCTCCGTTTTTTTTTTGTTTGTTTGTTCCTTGAGAAAAAATGTGGAAATATTCTCTAGTTGTTTTGATTACAGTTATGAAAATATCTTTTTTTTTCCTTTGGGTGTTTTAAATAACTGTTTATTGAGAAGTAGCTTAATGTCAGTCATTAAGACTTAAAATACTGTGCAGAAAAATCATTAAAAGTGTGCAGAGAAATCCTTTATTTGAAATCTTTTGATATATCTCTCCACAGAAAGTACATTAAAGGGGATGTTTAATTTTCTTCCAGCAAGATTAGAGTCATTTTCCCCTTTGGCTTCTGCAAGTAACACAGGTTTCTGCATGCGCTAGAACTCTGTTCTTGTAAGCCAGTAACAGGCCAAATATTCCTGTTTTTTTAGCAAAGAATTTTGTTCAGGTAGGAAAAAAAACATATCTACAATCGCGTTCTTGTAACTATTGTTTGTGAGCCTTTTATAAGCCTTAGCCTGCACAAAGGAACCAAGCCAAGTGGTGACTTTGGGGACTTCGGATTTTGGCCCAAATTGTCTTTAAGCACGTAGCTAAGCTGACTAAACCTGCTGTCTCGTCTTCCGGGACTCCTCTTGGAGGCAACACAGAAAAACACGTCCCTCCAGATAGTCAGACTTCTCAGACTCATAGCAAGAAGCATTTCCTGGAGGGAACCCTGAGCTTTCTTCAGCTATCCATATATAAGTTTCTAACACTAAAGAGAGTTACTCTCAAGATGTCATTCTTTCATCTGCTAATTTTTTTTCTCCTGGTCTGCTGTGGGTGAATGTCCTGATAATCCTAGGCCATCTCACAAAACCCTGAAGTATATGTATATGTTGTGAGAAATGAAATCTAAGCTTGTTCATGTCTACTGACTTCAGTTTAGGCAGTTAGGGGAGTTTAGGGAGATCAGCCAATTTACTTAGTGCCTCAAAGTTTGCTAAATCTGTCTTCATTGATTTGTTTGTTGCTCCTTCAGTATGCAGAGAAGGGTGGACGATGTTTTCAACTGAACATGCAGTTTCTAGAGAGAGACAGAGAGTGAAGGCCCAGAAATGTGGTGTCTCAGCAAGCTTATATAGACTATCCTGATGCCATCACTGCCATGGTTCTCTCCTGCAAGTACCGATCCAAATAGCTTTGGATACCTCTGCTTACCTTGGATATCTCTACTGTACTTAAGATCCCACCTCTAACTGCAGTATAAAATGTACACTCAAATATGTTAATATGGACATTTCGGTCCACTAGAAGTTTTGATCTATCACTGATTTTCAGACTACTTTCAGAAAGCAATCTAACTCCCTTTTCTGGGGGTAAGTTCTGGTTAATTGCTAAAAACTGCTGTTCAAAACAGTGTCCATTCTGCACATCGTGATCTCCAAACTTTGCAGGACACTAGCATGGTAGAGGACATAAATGGAATTGGTTATCATAAAGAGAAAAAAAGGAATAAAGATCTTCTTTGAGGGCTATGAGCTCCTGGACCAAAATAACTAGCTCTTTAATCAAAAGGAGTCTTAATGCAGATGTAAATGAGATGAAGATTTCTTTCTGGTGGATAACTAAACTCTTCAGTGGATAAGTATAGAAATTATGTCATTTTTATAGTTTGCTAACCTACAACCTTAACTAACAGAAACATCTATCCCTTGTTAGTACTATTGCCTTTTGAAATGTACAAATCAAGGTTGGTTTTCATTGATCAGATTTCTACAGTTCCATCAATATTACTCTATTTTCCTTTTCTAGACTATGGCATTCTTGTAGGCTGATCAAATATCCAATATTACTAGGAGCAATTTAAAGTGAATGCCAAAACTAGTAAGAAGTAATCTGAGAATTAGATCTATTTTTGTTAGTTGAAATGATCTTGACTTGCTCATATTGTATTATACCTGATGCTCAGTAATACGATAGTACCAATACAAATAGAAAGATATCCGGTTTGAAGTCTTAAATATCTGTTAAAAGTAGGGAGTAGTCCAAACACATTAAAATTCCATTTTCCTCCATACAAGTGTTTGCTGCAGATGACCCCCACTGATCTTAAATATATTTCTGTATCTGTAACTGAATAGAGGTTTTCCGTACAGCATGTTCTAATGGTACTCTGGCCTTTAGCCAACAAGGCACTGAATAAGGCTATTTTTAAAATACAGAAACTGGGAACAGCTGCAGCAATCAAATTTGATAAAAACAGAGAGGAACTTTGCTTTTTTTACGGTTTGTCCAAGTTTAGACTCCTTTCATAGAACAGCTTTTGTTCTGATGGATGAAGGGGATATGAGAGTAACACAGTGAAATCTTTTTGAACAAATAACTTTTAAAAGAATACAGATTAAAATAATAGGGGTCTTTTCTGGTGCAGCAGTATGTTCAATGCAATTGTACCTCAAACTATTAAAAGAATAAATGTAAAAAAGAATACATTTTGTCTGCCAAGCTTTACCATGAAAGACTTTTCCGTAATGATGTCCCGAAGTGGAAGATGAAACCTCTTGTTTCAAATGCTGAAAACTGGCACATGTGAACATGTGAACGTTGCTATTTGGGAGTAGTTTGGGGATGGGAATTTGAATGCTCCAGGTTTTGTTTTTATGTTTTTTTTTATTTACATTTTTCTTCTGCTATTAATCAAGAATGTGTCTATTAAGAAAAAAAAAAAAAACAAAACAAAACAAACAAACAAAAAAAAAACAGTTCACTTAAGGAAAAGTTTTACAAAAGCCTTCTGTGCACATTAAAAATTTCCATAAATTTTTTAATTATAGGGATTGATTCTTCCTTGTTTGCCCTCCTACTTTTTGGAAAACTTGTCACTGAATGATTAATGAGAGTCAGGAGATTATTATGTATAAAATATCCAGTATGCAGTAGTAGACTGAGCGGTGTCTGTTAAATGATTCCATCTGAGGAATGAATCTTTTTGCTAAACTGAAAGACACTGGGTGAAATCCAGGCCTCACTGAAGTCAGTGAGAGGTTATATTCAGTGAATTCAGCAAAGCCAGAATTTTATTAATTGCATTCATTTTACATACCAACAATAAACACCACCTTGCAGGCTTACCTCGTTAAAACTAGTTAGAGCATCATCAATTCATATGGTAAAGGAAAAATGTAGTGTCACTTCTCACATATGCATTTATCTGGGCATATATCATATGTGTGTATGTGTGCATAAATATAAAGTATATGTATGTGTTTGTGTATATAACATATCTGTTTATTTATTAGCACAGGATCTGAGTATCTCAGTAGGGTGAAAATTACAGCAGTGATATTTCCTCCCACCGAGAGGCTTAGCTTGTTTTGTTTCATTTTGTTATTTTAAGAGAAAAAATATGAAGGCAAGAGTAGAACTGAGTTTAAAGATTGATACTGTCATGAAATCAATGTATACACCTACTTCAAACTTTTAATGTTTACAGACAAACTTAACAATGCAGATTAGTCAAAACTGGGCCCAATACTATAGGCACAGGACTTCATTGAACATTCAAATCAATATTAAGAGGGAGAATAAGCTTCTATAAGCAGCAGGTTGAAATTTAGGAGCCACTGCCACAGACTTCATGCATGACCTTGGCCAAGACACTGTTAACTTGTGCACTTTACACAGCAGGAATAATATTATGACTCTTGGGGGTCTGAGCACAATATATTCGGTTAAGTATGAGAACAAATCTTTTGCAGGACCTGAATTTGTCTGTATACAATTTTTCACTCTGTAAAATGGATGAAATAATATTATCTTTCCCCCATGCTTTGTCTGTTTTATTTGTTTATATTATAAATTCTTGGAGACAAGGGCTGTCTCTTGTTATGTGTCTGTGAATCAGTAATATAACAGTGCCTTGTCATCAGATGGGTCTCTAGGTACAGCTCTGACATAAACAATTACAGATATGGAGGGATATGTTATTTCAGGTAGCTTCTCCAAAAAACAGAAAACCAACCAACCAACCAAAACAAACAGAAAAAAAAATAAAAATAAAAATAAAAAAAAAGGATGCATGGATTAGTCTTGATATACTGATTTTCTGTGCCCACGAATCTAGAAAAGAGCTGTTCATTTGAAATCGGGCAACCACTGTGACATTAAATATGTCCTTAGCATTTCACACAACAGCCGTCTCTATATCTGCCTATGAAAGTGCCCCCATGTTTCTGCATAAGGCAAAGCTCCTTTTCTCCCTTCCTCAAAGATGTTGAAGCTTTCGTGTGCTGCAGAGCACTGGATTCAAAAGATTTTCAAGGATCCTCTGGTATCACACCAGCTTTAAAATTCTTATTCCTTTTTTTAAGTGGAATTAAAAAACTTCCTGTGTGATGATTACCAGGGTGCAATTGCATTTAGTAAGCCATGGAGCCCCTTCTTCCTGAAGACAAACTGCTGCCAGAGGCAGATTTACCACTGACCAACAGTGTTTTTATGCAAATGTGCCTGAGTGAGTGCAGTAACCCCAAATTATAATAGAGTCATTCAATCTCTTGCCAGGACAGGAATATTTATATATTACAAGGATAAACTGAATATCAAAAACAGTTCCATTATAGATGGAAAGTTCTCTATGTAAATCAGTATTTCTAATCACACTGTGCTTCGTCCCACCCACTACCCCATTTTTTCCTTGCTTATCTTCAGAGATGAATTCCAAATATGTTACTCTCTTGTGAATTTGCTTTGAATATTGAAGTGTTTAGCTGATGCCAAGCTAATGGATAATATAAATTCCTCACTGAGAAACTTCGCAGTCTCCAAGTCTGACTGGGGAAAGCACTATAAACGGCTCGTGTTCACGTGTGGTGTTTCATCTGCCACTTGTGCCCTTCCTGCCTGGACTTCATTTCTTCTTGTTGCTGGATGGGAGGAAATGGGCAGGCATCTCCCTGAAGACTTTATCCACACATGGGGAATAAGTACAAGGGGTCACATGCCCCTCTGCACGCTAGTCCCCACCTGCTGACATCCGCCTGCCCCGTGAGAGCTGGCTCTGTGTACTGATGGGGCTAATATGAGGAGACACGTGAAGTAGTTGGGTTTATGGAAGAGGGCAGGAGAGTCACGGTGCTGTGAAAACATTCCCACACGCTCTAACGGCTCATTCACATGGAAAACAAGTGAGAGCCTTCAGCTCTTTTCACAGGGCTCACAGTAGAACAAGCTGACTCAAGAACCCAAAGGCGTCAGTCAAAAATCTCTTTCCTCATACCCTGGTACCGAGATACTCTTCACCTATGAGACTTCAGCTTTCATTTAGGTAACTAAATGATATGTTTTTATTTAAGATCTGCTCAGCTTCTGATAACTGCAATTCTTCACTCTTAGTAAATATGCTGTTTTTTTAAAATCTGACCTACAGTCTCCTAAATCTACAACCACATAAAATTAGTTATAAACAATGAAGTATGCATTGGAGCACGTAGAAAATTTTATTAACACATTCACAACTTGATTGTTTTATCTAAAACTGTTTTAGACTAAAATTTGTATATTGTCAAAGAACAGCAACATATCTAAAAAAATTCACATTTATTGCTAAAGAATATGGTAGAAATATATACAGACAAGTGCAAGAGCAAGTAATTTTACAGGAACATTTGGTGGACTGGAAAGAAAATTATTTCCTGAATTATGTCCCAAACACAGCTAGGAAAGTCCATGTTAAAATTTGTTCTAAGCAACACATGATGTTTAATGAAAAGCAATGTTCATTATTCAGGATAGAAAAATGTATAAGATATGTAGAAAGGTAACAATAACAGTCCCACTAGGTCCACCCACAAGTTCATGTAGCTCCGTATCTGGCCTCTAACACCAGCCAGTACTGTGCCTTTGGAAATAAAGTATAAGAGGGCAAGATTATAGTGATGCTTCCACTGAGATACCCTCCCAAGTATGTGCCAATCTGTGATTTGGGGAATTTATAAAGTTCACTATGGCATCAATAGTTTTGTGAGTTTGCCTAATTATTTTTTAACTCATCTTAACGTTTCAGCATCTGTAATATTCTGTGATCTTTGTGCCCTGATGGGTTGCATGGTTTAACTACATATCACATTAAAAATATTTCCTGCTTTGTAATTTCTGATTATTTTATATCTTTCTATGGATGAATTGACTAGCACTACAGATACTGTGTTGCATTGAGTTACTGGTTATAATTTTTGAACTTTGGTCACCATTGAGCATTGAGCTGGTATTTTCATAGAAGTAGACAGAAAAACTCCACAGCTGATTTCTGCATGATAGTATTAACTTAAAACCGATCATAATGTATATACATATACACACATATATAACGTATATACATAATACTATATACACATACATCTATATATGAAGAGAAAAAAAAGAAAGAATGAACAGTGTACTTCTGTTTCCCTTCACTGGATTTGGGTCACATTTATTGGATTCTTGCCTTTTTATTGCCCCATTACTCAGTATTGTGAAATCCCGTTACAACTTTTTTAATAGGCTTTTGTCTTTTCTTTCCTGAATCCTCAGCAACTCACTATCTGCTCCTGTTTCAAAGTTATTTAAGGGAATGTTTTGAGCAGTACAGAGCCCAGCACAGATCCTTCTAAGAAATTAGTGATAACCTTCGACGACAGTGAAGAGTGACTTTCCTTTTTGTATCTTTTAATTTAAAAGAGGAACTGACCTCTTTTAAGGGCGCTTAGTTTGTTCCAGAGTCTTTGGTAAGGACCTTTTATGAACAATAGATTCATTGATGCCTTGACCCTTTGTATTGAACTAGAGTGCCCATGCCCACGTAGCATCTTTGAAAATTTGCACCAAAATATACACTCTTCCACTTCGGCTCACTCGAAGTTCTTACCAAAGTCAATATAGTTGAAGCATATGTTGAAATGTGTGTTGGCTATGTAGATACATGGAGGTCAAATATATTAGCAAGAGCAGGAGCCAAAGCCAATCTTAACTTAAGTCTTCAGAATCAATTGTGGGTTACATTTGATATAGTTCTAACTGATTTTGTAGGAAGATTATGTATAATTTAACTTTGCTGTTAACACTACTCATTTTGTCCTAAAATCACACAACTTTGGAAATGTGAAGTTTTTGAAAAGGCTTCAATTTTTGGTATATAAGAGTGTCGTTCAGTTCCATATTTCAGTGTTTAATATACCACATTTTTGGAGATATGTGATGTGGATCAAAGGCCGGGATTTGGCCCTTAGTTAACTGCTGTCACTGGCACTAATCTCACAGCTATTGAAAAATGATGCATCAAATTTATATCTTTGCAAATGTCAGTATTCTGATTCTTGCATATGTTGCCTGAGCTGTCAGTAATAAAAAATCTGTTCTTAATTATTCTCCCACTTTTAAAAATAATTTTCTAATAACCCAGCGAATAGAAATTTGATGTTTTCCTTGGCTAGAAACATTTTAATGATCTAGTACATCTATAAAATTCTGTGTGCTTTTATAATTTAAAAGCTTTTGCAAAGCTTTTTTTTTGTTTTGACTTTCCAAATTAAATCTCTATGGATATCAGGAAAATCTGATGTTTAAATCTGAGTCAAGATTGAATTGATATGCATAACTTAAAGGAAAATATTTTAAAAGAATGCCATCCTTTAAACAAACAATTCAGCAGAAAGCCAAACATATAAAATAAGGTTTACATGTGTAATAGTTGTGCTAGCTGTAAAAAAGCATAATTAAAATCCATCACAGTACATATTTTAATTTAAAATCCATCTTATTTTTTGTGATATGAAAGTATATGGCTTATTTCCTTTGCGTTATATGAAAATGATTCCACCCTGATGAGAAAATTAAAATAATGAGGAATATTAAGAACCTAAGAATAAAAATGATGGCATTGGATAGTATCAGTCTTTCTGGTTCGAAGCAGTATAATCCAGACCATAAATCCTATTTGGTTTTAATACTTTTTTTTTTTTCCTATAACAGTACTTCTTTCATTTAATTACTTCATTCAAAGCCCAAAGTAGTGAACAGAAAAGACTCCTTTTGAAACTTTGGACTTGCCTCAAAGATATGATAATTAGCATGAAATTCTACCTTCATTAAAAGTTGAAGAGTTTAAAATATACAAAAAAGTAGTGTGTTCTTTTTCTTTCGTTCTTCAGTGTGATGAAAAACTAACTAATTTTAACTCATCTCTGCTTCAACTAATAGCGTATCTTTTGGAAACATGAATATAAACCACACATAAAATACACAAAACTTTTTTTCTTTGCCTCACCCATCTGCTTTTTTGCACTTTAACTTAAACTTAAGCATGTAGAATATTTTCTTACAAAATATCCTCTTGTTGGTTCTGATTAAGGTTTCATTACCTTTGTTGGTAATGAAACAGACAGTTTCAAAGCAGACTTCTATATGACTGTTCAGGTTTCTGTTTTTATCTCTGTATCTAAAATTCTAGCAAGAATATGTCCTCCTTCCTTGAAGTCAAACAAACTAGTATTTATTTTGCTAGGAGCATTATGGTTTTTTGAAATATTTTTAGAAGTTTAGTGCCAAAATGCTATGTAGTCAAATAGCAATGTAAAACAAAAATATGTAAGTGGATGCAAACAACCACTCCAAAGTTCAGAAGAGCTAGATGAATAGCTGTTGATAAAAGTTTAATTCTGCAGTTTAATCTTTGCATTGAGTCTATGAGCTTATTGAGGAAAAAATCTTGAGCAAAAAATAATAAGTAGTCCTGTAAGTAAAGGCTGTCATAATGCATGCACACATAAAGGCTACATTTGAGTTATGCACACTGTTTTTAAAAAAATTGTATAAAAGGGATTCCAGTAGTGTCTGGGATATGGACTCTACAGATTTTAAAGGTCTCTTGAAACAATAGAGACCATAAATTTCTAAAATGAAGACTTCTTGCTCAGTGTGCTTCAGGTAAACATATGAAAGAGTCTTTCTGTCTTCTCCTATACAAAAATTATTAATTCTGTATGAATGAAAATTAACCATGAAGAATATCATTGTGTTGTAGAATAATTTTGGTCAGGATATTTTTGAATAGTGTGATGACAGGTTCACATGTGCCCAGCCTTAAAGCAGCAATCACTGCTTAGGAATCATCAGCCTAATCACTTTTGCCAGTTCTGTTCACCTCATCCTTTTTTATTTATTTTTTTATCAGCTGGTCCTCTGGAAAAAAAAAAAAAATTCTTACTAGTTAGGATGACCACTGTCAAAATCATTTCTAGACAAAATATTTTTTATAATGCAACAATTTTCAACTTTTTCAGACCTAAGTGACCAACTTATGGAGGTTGTTGGTCTGGAAGGAGCTATGGAGATGGGTCAGATATACACAGGCCTGAAAAGTGCTGGAAGACGACTTGCCCAGTGCTCATCTGTAGTCATCAGGTACTGGCCACTCTGATACGCTCCATCCTACTATAGTAAAACTAGAATGTTTTATATGTTACCAGTTCAATTTCTCTCATTGTTTAATGATCATAACTGTGTTGCTTATGAAAGTATTATTGTTATATATTAAATAATAGTAATTTACACTATGTTCAAGGGAAATTTGTCAAAGAAATATTTATTCCATTTCTGTTCTTCGCCCATACATTTTCATTTCTTCAAATATGTCAAAAACCTAGAAAGAAGTTTACATTTACTTCACGGGTATTCAACTCTCATTTCATCTTATGAGGAAATATTATCAAGCAGGTGGGGCAGAAAGAGTAGGTCATGAATGTCTTGGGTCTTATTATTGACATAGACTCTGGGCAATTTTGAGCCAAAAAGTCATTTAACATCACTTTAATATCTTTTAACCAATTTCTAATGTGTTCCTCGCCAGGGAATAGTAGCATGTAGTTAGTATTTTTAAAGCACATTTTTGATCCTTGGAAGTTGAAGTGCTCTGGTTTTAATTTCATTGTTATTTACTGAACACTTACAAATCACTATTAATAAAAGCATTAGTATAAGTAAGCTGTGAACAATGGGTGAGACTAATTCACTTGTATTTTACCAATTTATTTACTAAGTGACCAGAACACTTACTGTTTGGAAATCTAGGTTACCTCTTAAGAAAAAAAAAAAAAAAAAAAATCTGACTTTCAGGTAAGTACACAAAAAGAGAGATATTAAGGATTTTTCAGGACTGGTAGGCCTGAGGAAGGAATTTCTGTCATTATTCAGACCTTCCTTCTGTGATCCTGAAATGCTGTGCATAGATATCTTATTGTTAAAAGCTGTAAATATAAGTTCAAAATTTTAATAGAATGATAAGCTATAAAATATAAGTCTAAGAAGCCTAAAATTAGGAATAAAATTATTAATCAAAAGCATTAATCAAAACTTGAAGAAAATAAGTAGGATTTTCTGAAGGGCATGATTTTCTTTTGAGACTCTCTTGAAGAATGGGGTGGTGTTGACTTCGAAGTATTCTGTCATGTTGCAGGACTGCCTTCTCAAGACATGAAGTGAAGGCTCATTGCATATTCTTCGCTTCATCTATTATTGCCCATGGATGACAGTGATTAAGCCCACAGACTGTTAGTGTCCAAGCCAGAATATCTTCTGACCATCATGAGCACACAACTGATTCTTGTTTTTGTTCAGTTATTTACTCTATATTATTTCCAATAGAGCTGCACAGAAACCATTGTAAATACAGGGTTGTAAGACAGCCCAAAAGATCATCCTTTTGTTTTTGTATCTAGTTTATCTATACTTTTCTTAATGTGATGTCCAAAAGTATACATGGAACATTGGCTGAAGCTCTGTGTTAAAAGTGTCCCTCTACTAAAACTTTGAGTTTATAACATGGTAAGTTAAAGCCTCTGAATACAGTACAATTATCACATGTTATGTGAGTGCTGTATCTAACCTAGAGTTAAACAAAAACATGGAACCATATTTGAAAGTTCCGGTAAACATTGGTGGTATAGCTAACGTATATTGCTTATTTCCTTTATAGCAGTCAAAATTACAAAAAATAGCAGAGGTTTCTTTGTCTTTTCAGATAGTAAAGTTTATGCCTGATTTGGTTTTTTGCTTAATTCACTCTTTATTTCACAAGTTACAGACTATTCTCCCATGAGAGAGTAGCATATTACTAGAAAGATGTTTGCTGTTTTTTGTTGAAAATGAAGCTAAGGGTTTTTTTTATGCAGTCTACTAAAAGGATTAATTTTTTAAGCATACTTCATGAAACCAGAGATTATATAGAAGTTTAGGGTGAATCAGGATTATATGTGTCTATGCCATCATATATATGTCTCTTTAATATATCAATCTATCAATTTTGTCTTTTTACTTATACAATGAAATATATTTCTTTAGGACCAGCAAGTCTCTGCCTATGCAGATAGATGGGGAACCTTGGATGCAGACCCCTTGCACAGTAAGTATACTCTTACCTCTGAGAACAGCATTGAACAAAAAGGAAAATTCTGAATTATTTTTATGGCACTGAAATGACAATAGTCAGAAATATTTAATGATTTATTTAATTTCACTTCTTAAGTGACAGAAGTGGAATATTTCTCATTACAATGAAAATCATTGCCATCAATATTGATTTATTTTATTTAAGTAACATCTACACACACAGCCTTGTTATATAGTTAATACTCACTGCATTTTTAATTAATCTTGAAGTTTTTCCCACAGATTTGGATGGAATAAAAACACAGGCATTATTATGATATCATTTATTTCAAAGCTTTGGAAAATGCTTACAGGGTGCAGTCCCAGCATCCTGTTACCTTGAGTTATCTATTTTTTTATGATGAAGGACCACATTTATACTCTATTTATTGCTGAGGAAGATGTGATATTAGTTATGGTTTTAAAATGTGTGTGACTAATAACTCTTATAAAATTTAGGAAGACTTTTCACTTACCTTAGAGAGCTCATAGTAAGAATATTTTGTTTAAAGATTAAGTCTTGAATGTGCTGATTGAATCGTACAAGATAAATAATATTTAAAACCCTATGGTTTAAAGGAGAATGGAAGGAAATTAATCTCATATTATGGTGTTTCAGTGCCCACATGTATGACATGAGGGCAAGTAAAAAGGAAGGAGAAATCCATTCCTCCGAATAGTATCGAGTGGTGAGGAGGTTGCTCAGAGCAAATTCTCTTAATAACCCTTAATAGACAAAGAAACAAGATGTAGCTTCAAAAATGGAGTTTATTGTCCCTCTCCAGTAAGTTAGAGAGGCTAACTGAGAAGTTTAAGACAGTGTTGAAGAAGTTTAGGCTCATTATTGTTGAGTATAGTCATAGTAGCATGTTTTAATGTGCTATTGTAGTAATTTTCCCCACAGAAAACCTATTATTTTAAATAGAAGAATTATTGTAACCTTACAATCTATAAGTAAGGTGTAATAATGTAACAAGTGGGAAGGCACTCCACCAGAGAAGTGATAATTCTCCATACCAGGATAATGGATCACTTTCTTGAATTTTGCCTCCTAAGTAAAATTCAAGTCTACACCAACAAGGAGAAAAGTAAAAAAAGACAGTCAGAGCAAAGGTTGAATTCTAAATGTCTATGGCAAGCACTTCACATCCAGCAGTGAGAACCAGGCATATGTACCCTATGTGAAAGCAAAAAACATCTGAGAAGGAAAAACTATTCATTTACAGTACTACTCCACCATGAATTTAGATAAGGAAGGAAAAAAAGTCTATATTCTGGCCTGTCTCCTTCTCACTAGAATTCCAACCATGCTAGAATTTTTCCTGAAGGTTCTCTGCAAAGTATTTAGGAAATCCTCCTGCAATTATACCAAAGGTGCATGTTAGCTTTCTCCCAGGTAAGCACATGCTTCCAAATGAGTGCTTCAGAGAGGGCTTTTTTGACAGCCAAAATGTATTTGACCACATGGGTGATCAAAGGGAGATAGGTGTGGTCTCTCAGTGATATGTATTCCAGAGTCTGAAGAAAACATAAAATCAAGATATAATTTTAAGTGTAGCTAACTTTGTAGCCAGTTGTTTGAACCTACAAGAGCTCAAATTTCAGAAAAAAATATGACAAGAACAATATGAGAGTCATGAGCTTTTGCCTTGCTGACAGACAAAAACAGTTTTCTCCCAGAAGTATCTGCAAGTGAATGAGCAATTACTAGTTCTTAAAAGGAGAAAATCTTGATGACCAGATAAAGAAATCTGTGACTTCTGTTGTGTAAGAAACACATGAAAGTTTGTTTTTCCTTTTTTCCCTCTTCTCTTAGGAAATATCTTTCCCTATCTCTTACAAGGAACTGAGGCCCCTGTATAGAGCTGCTGGCATTCATACATCATGAACTGTCATGTGGTTCAGATATCATGAACCTCATGTGGTGAGGAGATACTCCTGCTATCCTTGGACTCACGTTTTTATATGTTAGGATGCTGAAAGAGCGCTTATTTAGTATAGGCTAGGGTTAGCCTATAGGCTATACTAGCATATGGTGGTTGAAATGACTCATGGTTCATTCTAGCATGGTGATCCAGTGAACTGGGAAAGCCCTCCAGGATGTGTCTGTAGACAGCCATCTATGTGCATATGTGCCAATCATATATCTAAACCCCACTGAGGGACAAGACTGAGAATCTTTAGCTATCATTAGGTGTATTGGGGTACTGGCTCTTGTGAATTATTCTGTAAGGTGTGAGGTAACCTACAGATGTTACATAGGAGCTGTGCATTATGCTACTGGTGTAGCATCTATCCTCAAATTAGGTCTGATGATGCTCAGTTCTTGTCACCAGTGGGACCATTTTGGATTCAAGTCTACAGTCTGTCAATCCCTGGTGGTTTTGTAAGATCTCTCTGGAAATGAGACAAGGTGTTTATACCTTCAGTGTCACTTGAGTTCAGCAGTTGGGATACAAAAATTACAGAGATTGGAGTGAGAAATAAATTCTTTCAACAAGTATTGATTCTGTTCTGTCCCTAGGTTCCAATGGTTACACTCAGAAGACTTTTTTTGTTTCTTATTCATATCTTGCAAGTGATTTTTCAATCTGGTTTGATCAGACCAAAATTCTCCAGCTTGATTCCATTAGGCAGACTAAGGAAAACAAGTTCTGCATCAAATCCTTGTTATGTATGGGATAACATCAGCACTTGCAGGCTTTAAAGTTTATTTCCTGTTGATATGAGAATGGAATCAACAAGGTCAAATCCGCTACTTCTCCATTCTGACTGGAAAATGTTATACAAGTAGCTGTTCCTTCTCAAACATATAATGACCATGTCTTTCAAAAGTGACAGGCTAGAGTGGAGAATATTGTGGAATGCAATAGATAATGCAGAGATCCCCCAAAAGCTATGTGCATGACTTTTCTTTTCTGTGATTGGCTTTAATACTAAAAATTAGTGTGCTTCATTTACCATGTTTTACCATCTTCTATTGCACATGTCACTAGCATTCCTAAAAAAGCAGAAGTGCATTCTTGATTGTTCTATGCCTGGGTGAAAATATGAATTGCCCTGCTCTAGACATCCAACTATCCAGAATTTTCAGTGTGTTGAACAGACGCAGACTGCATGGTCTGACAAAGTCACTCTGCTCTGGTATAATAAGATGCGGAACCTGAATGTCAAATTGTATTGTTTTCACAGTTTTTTTTTAGAAGAGTCTTTGGGAGAAGGAAAGATGATAATGTTAATGTTATGTTAAACATCTTGTCTGATTAGCTGGGGAGGAAATTCTATCAGAGCTCTCCCAGACAAATATAGCAACATGGAACATATCTATGGTTTCACCTGATCTCAAAGCAAGTCATTAATAGCAATGAAACTTCAGAGACTCTCAAGTTAATTTGATAAACTTCTAGCTTCATCCATTACATTTTTTTTTTTTAGAAAAAAAATCTTTCAATTTAAATACATAAATTCTTAGCATTATTTTGAAAAATCTATCAGAATATGCTGTCTCATTTAGAAATAACTCTGATTTCAGTTCTTTCATCTGTTCCTACTTGGTTGGCATCATGTCTGAAAGAGCCTCAAGCTGCTAACACCATTAGATTACAAATGGAAGGAAGAACTGTTTATAGAATATGCAAGAAGATTGCCTGAGTGAAGGAAAGAAGCTAGGGAAAGCCATCTGCAACCATCATGATGGTTTGCAGAAATACAGTTTCATAGACATCCAAAACAAAACATATCATATACATTTTGTCTAATAGTATTTTTAGAATCACTTACTGAAAGGTAAATTTTTAGTAAGTCATTTAATGTTGAAACCAAGAAATAAAATTTCAGAATATGATTTCTTTCTAGATTTCTTTTTAGTCCTTAAAAATGTGTTGAATCAAGGCACTGAGGGCCTGCTGAACCAACCTTTCTCATAAGTCCAGAGAGAAACAAGAACTAAAATCAGAAAAACTTGTTGTCGTATTGACAATATGGCAGAACTATGTGAGAAAGCTAAAAGGAAGTCACAGATTTGATTTTGTGCAGCTCCATTGGCTTCCACACCCCATAGATGGCATGAAGAATCTGCAACTCTTTTCTAGTCTGTCAATCTGTAAAGTATCCTTTTTCCATGAGAATCTTTTTAATGATTTTTTTTGTCTTTTTTTTTTAAGTATTAAATGAAACTTTTGTATATGTTTCTTTAGGGTGAAGAGGAACTGGGTCGTAGCTACAGTGGCTGATATTGGTAGCATATTAGGCTGTTATTACATAGTTAAGCTATAAATGGATGTGTAGAAAAAGTTTTAGATGTTGTAATTAAATACTGGATCTTTCCCCCTTCTTTTGAGTAACAACATGCATACAATTCTGTCTCTAGGCCAGAGTGCTTTTCCAAGATTCTAACAATTTATTTTGTACCTGGGCATTATTTTTTGTGCTCACAGGTACACTGCACATTAATTAGTTTTGTTTACCTATGCATTTTTTTCCTAATTTCACAACAGTAGTTTTTGTAATTGACAAAGCAATTTACTGCATGTGTGCTTTCTGCACCCCCAGACGAATATGTTAACGTGTAATGTACCTTTCTTTCCAGTTCAGATTGTTAAGAAAAGAATTAGTTGTGACTAATTGCCAATTAATTTGCAGTGGTTTAAGGGGGGAAGGGGAAAAAACAATTGCACCTACTAATTAAAATTTAAAATATTCCAAAGTGTCATCTTAGGTGTCTGTGGAATACATAATTTCCATTTTTGTTCTGCACTGGATCTGTAACAACCCTGAGCTTGACAGCTCTATTAATTTAAAACCTCAGTGATACCTATTAGTACAAAACATGAAAAAAATGCCATTAATCATTTATTTTAATTTTGCAGCTCTGTCATTTTCTCAGTATGTTTAAAAATTATGATGACACCATAATGTTTTCCAATCTACCTGTGTGAAGGGGAAACGGATCACACTACTTAGGAGAGAGACTAGAGTATATTATTAGAGCTTAATTAATGCCAAACTGATTAGATTTGATTGCACTTTGCACAATAATATTGTTAAGAAATTTATTTAAAAGATGTGTTGCATAATGCTATATTTAAAATCCCCAGTCTAGATCTGAGAGACTTGACCAAATGCCTTATAATACAAGTCACAGGTTAATTGCTTTTTTTTTTTTAACACTGCCCACATTCTATAGTTCTTCCCTTCATGATACCCAGTGCAGCACTTGATCACTTTGAGGAAGATAGAAGTATTTGGCTCTCCTGTTATACGGAGGTGTCACATCCATTCATTTCCCAAAAAGGATAGGAGTATCTTATGGGCATCCAAATTGTGGGAAAGCCTCCTACCATCAAAGCTACCAACAGCCAGACCCTGTTGGTAACGTGGAACAAAATACAGAGGTCCTGAAATATAGATCCAACTTAAAGTATTCTTTATCTTTCGGTTTATCCTTCTCTCCTTAAAATCCAGGAACAATGCAATTTCTCTAACTTTGAAATATTATAAACAAAATTGATTAACTCTGTTTTCAGTTTCCTGTTGTCATTTAGCATTCCAGTTAGTACATATAATACCGTATTTTGCATTAATATAAAGTTTATAGGCATTCTGTCAAGTGAGAAACATATATGTAACTAGCAGATATTGTAGAAGAATGAACATAAAAGAAAAACTAATTGATCCAAAAGATGTGGTTATTTCTCTCAAATTATTAATGCTCAGTGCATTTTATTTAGTGAATGCATTGTATTAATGTGGCTTCAAAGCACAGTTTGAAATTCTGTCCTGCTCCTGAAACAAATAAATATCTATTTTATGCTTTTATAAACATATTTACTGTCACAAACTCAGGCTTCTCCTTTATTAGAAAATTTCCTCTCTTCGAATAGGGAGCAATTACCATCTCTACTTTTAAGAATTATGCTCTTTTTTAATTGGATCTAGTTTTCCTTCCCACAAATATATCATCAGATACACTTTCTAATATTGCAAAGGTGATTTTAAAATTGCAAATGCAGTATTTTTCTGCTAAATCTATTTATTAGATATAACAGTCCTTTAAATTTCCGTGATCATGAACTCACAGAATAAAATCTTGGCATCAGTTAGTGAATGGGAGTTTTGCCATTGGCTTCAGCAGCTTGAGTTTAACCTATAATGTTGTACATCAGGCTTTCAACAGAAATCCATGACATCTTAGCAATTAATTTGGCTATTTACTTTCCTTCTAAAGGTAATTTTGTTATTTCTATATCTTTCATGTTTTTAAATATAAACGTTAAAATTTTAGATTGTTTTTTCCTCCAGACACACTTCAGACTCTCCGTGTAATTTATGTTTAAGAACACTCTGCTTATTTTTTGTGTGTTATTCCATATTTTCAATAAAACTGACTAACTATTCCCCAAATTTTTGTATGAATCTGTCAGAGTATAGTCAGTCCCTAAAAATAT
>VZSV01000035.1:4285632-4332243 GCA_013398735.1 Nothocercus julius | reverse complement strand
AATAATAATAATAATAATAATAATAATGAGTCTCATTTAAAGATTTTAAAATTATGTTTCTAATGCAGAAGACATGAGATTGATTGCTGAACAAGGCAGAGAAGGTGAACGGTAAAAATTAGTCTTCATTTAAACCAGTGTAGAATCTACTCAGAGCTATAAGTAGCCTTAATAAGATACAATTTTTCTTTTTAACTAGGTTTTGGTTACTCACAATTAAAGATTTTTTTGTCCATGTCAATCCCCCGTTCAACACTCTGAAGTCTTCAGTGCTACTTCTTTTGATCCAGAAGACTATTTTTTCTTTTGGATATTCTTAGCACTGCCTCCTATCTGAAAGTGTGTACTTTCACTTCACTTATTCCCCAAGCTCACATCACCAGCTCTGGCTTGCCATTAGTATCGAAAGAGATGCAGATGCAAGAGTCCAGGTCAGAAACACGGTGTCTGAAAATCTCAAGAAAGAAAAAATTAGCATCTTTCAGACAAGGTAGTTCTATGGTCCAGTAAATACAGAGTGTATTACAAGCATCCTATTCTCTTTTTATTACCTAAGTATCAGTTTTTTAATCTATATTCTTCCAGCAGGAAATCAAAGAAATCAATTATTACCATTGCTAACCAATGCAACACTAACTTATGCTACCAAGGATACATAAAATATGTGCTTTAAGTTTACATTTTATTTTTGTGTTTTCAGAACATAATGTATACTTGAAGCTAGTGGAACCATGCCAGTTTGCAACAGTCAAAAATATGCCTCCGAGAAATGTATTTAGGACTCCTTTCTCATGTTCATGAGTGCTTAATCATGTTCAGGCATCTTAGCTGATCTCAGCTGATAGGATACAACATACTGAAGAGGTCATGGTCTCTGAAACAGATGGCTCAAGCCAAAAAAGAACATTACAAATGATAAATATTTTCTCAATATGTAATTGCATTCATCCTCAGCAGCACTGAACAGCCCCAATCCAACACGCAATCTGTACGAGGTCTCAGGATTACTTCACCTTTTCATGCTAAAGCCATCTTTGTGCCTTGCTCTTTTATTCATTTGAAGAATTGCAATGAAATTACCTCTGAGAGGAAATTTTGAGGACATTCCTATTGCCTCATGATGGTCAAATCTTGCAATATGCTGAGCCCTCATGCCTCTTAAAGAATTTACTCACATCAACTGCACATTACTTTATGTACTGATCCTTAGGCTCTGGTTGATGTCATCACTATTTCTGAGCCCCAGAGTATGTCTTATGAAGGAAATTACAGAAATCCTTGAGGATTTCCAGGAGGAGATCATCAGCTGGTATAAAGTGACATCAATGGAGTAATGCCAATTTATGCCAATTACAGATTTGGCTTCAAAAGTCATGCCTGAAGCAAAATTTCTTGTGAGAAAATATGTTTACGCCAATCTTTGGAAGCAGGACTTATTTTCTGTGTGAATGCAATTTAGGTTGCCAAAAAATTATATACTAAATTTGATACTAATGAACAATGTTGACAAAAAGAGGTCACATCTGAAATATGAGAATAAGGAACTAAGGTGCCATGGAAATTAACATTTGAAGAATAAGGGCTATCATATAGTTAAACAAACCTACTTGTTCCGTTGAGATTTTTATGTTTCTGTCTCTTTAGACTGTAAAGTAAATTTCCACCCCAAGAAATGTCCTGATCTATATTTTAATGAACATCTGCACGTGACATACATTTTTTGTTTCATTACTATTAGTGAATGACAAGTGAAGGATATTCATTTTAACTTGAAAATGTCAGGTATGCACTTTAAGAGATATATTTTTCCAGTTTTTAATGAGGTGGTGTTTCTTCTCGAAGGAAATACCTATCTCTGATGTGGGTACTGTGCAGGTGACAACTGATATTTAATAAGTGATGGTTCTTGTATTAGTCGTAGTTCACTAAAGAAAATGTCTCGGATTGCTTTTGAAAAACTCTTAGCGTCACTAGCCCAAAGGCAAGATGTGACCTTTTTATTACATAATGAGAATCATTTATTATCTTACAATGTATCTTAAAGTCACAGACAAAATGCCACTTTGATAATTGCTTTCAATTAGCTTTGAGCATAGCATACATTCATAAAATGTCTTCTCTAATTTAGACTTGAATTAGAGAAAATTGCAGACATCATCTACTTTAAGGTTGTCTCATTTAAGGTGATTCGTAGTTCTATATCAAAGAAATCAAAATGGGTGGCTTTAGAGCCGTCTCGTAAAGTATTTTAAGTAGGGTTTTCAATATTTGAGTCTATTCTATTGACAATTAATTAACGAATTAGAATGCTAGTTCATCATTCTTGACCTTTTTTGTGTTAATTTTTGACTTTCATTCATAATGGTTATTTTGAAATCAAACAGTGTCTTGTGTTAAAAGAGAAGTACAGCATGATTAGATTTATAATTAAAGCATGCAAAGATACAGTTTATGCCTTAATAGTAGGCAACAACTTTGTCAGCATGTTTGTCCTTTCCAGCTTTTAAATTATTATTCACCTTACAGATATGTAAAATATTCAACAGCTAGCAATAAATCTCACACCCCAAAAGTAAGATCACATATTGGCATGTATTTCATTACATACGGTTCATACTATTGACTTTGAATATAATTTGTATTTGTGATATCAATGATCATGCAATTGGCTTATTGCACATGTAGTATCATTCATAAAAAAATATAGATCCTATCATCTTCAGTTAAATGAAGATGGTTTAGGACTCACATTTAAAGATAGTATAAAGGTGGTTCAGGTTATTTGGATATTTGATATTTGGATATTTGTAGAAATTGAATTAGCTCTAGGAATAATTCTATTTTTCTTCTTTCTTCCCCCAGATAAAAATAACCCACAAGAACCAAGCACCCATGTTGATGGGACCGCCTCCAAAAACTGGTCTTTTCTCTTCTATCATCAAAAGAACAAGGAACCACAACAAGGAATAAGCCTCTGTAGTAGAGTTTTCAGAAAAACAATTAGTTGTGTTGGGCTTTGGCATATTTATGCTGGAAATCTTTCAAGAATTTTAGAATATCTTCCACTTGCAAAATCATGGATTTTAGTTTAACAGTTTCTGTGACTGAGCTAATGTAAAACTATGCTATTAGAAAAAAACATCGTCACAGTTTTGTAGGCATTTTGCATGAAGAAAGCAGATGTTTACATAAAGTGATACAGCATATTTTTTGTTGCATGCGTTACCATTTACTAATTTATGGAATAATTCTGCCATGGAATATGGGAAGAGAATGCCATGGGTAATTTAATTTTCTTTCTATAATTGCATTTATATTTTTTTTTTCTTCTGCAAAGTTCATATGCCATAGTTTCAATAATTTTTCTTGGACAAGCATCTTCAGGTCGGTAACTGTTTGGACCTATTTCAGAGTAAGGTTTATTACAGATCTCATTAATCTGTACTTTTAGTTTAATTTTTTTTTCTACACTTAGAGTATTTTTCTTCAGCTAAGTATTAAAATCATATATCTTATTCTGATATTTCATATGTATATGAGTAACTGCACCTACAGAAAACACCTAACTGAACTCCCATGTGTGCATCATTCACGTGATTATGAGTAGTCTTTTGAAGGCTTTTTCAAGACTGGAAGTCAAAAGCAAGTTTGAGCAAAAGCTACAGAGCTAAGGAGATCATACAAAGTGTGAAGGCAGTAGTACTTGCAAAATTCATCATTGATACTGTTTGCTAAAACACTAAAATTATTGTAACAAGCAATAAATCTCTGTGACATGGAAAACTTTAAATCATTCTACATATTGACCGATAGTACAGTGTGTATGCACACAAATAACCAAAGCTCATGCCTAATAAAGTGCATTTCCCACCAAAGATTTAGTGAAGGATGCTTCAGAGAAATGGATTAATGCATAATTAATCAAGCTCACTGAAGTAGACTCACTTCTGAAAATTTACAGTTCTTTTGATTGCCTTGGCAATGTCCAGACAAATGCTGGCGTAGGAAAAACATTAAATTAATTGCATATAATGCTCACTTTTTATTTGTTTCATATGTTGGTAGGCATAGACACATACTGAAAAATTAAAGTGATATCTAATTTTGTTGTCATTATTATTTATAAATTTATACTATCTATAATTTACTCATCCTCTAAATTACTCTCTTAAGGAAAAGATAAACTGTAACCTAGTCCCCTTTTATAGGCTGCTGTCTGGGATCAAAACATTTCTTCTCATAAAGATTTGAGGAGGCAGTTGTTCAGGTTTTGCTTTCTTAGGCCTCTGAGAGACTTCCTAAGAACGTAGAAATCATACTACATGGATTTGTCTGAGGTTTGCACAGCACATTTTAATGTTGAAAGGAAGTCCAAGAATGGCAACTTTTTTCAATTTTGCATATAAACATACAGCCTCAATAAAAACTTTTTGTGCAGTCTTAACCCTGGTCTTTGTTTAGAATGACCTACTCATCATCTCTGCATGTCTTAAGTTCACAGAGATTTCATCAAAAAACAGAAAAAGATACAACTTTGCTTGAAATGCATGACTTATCAATTTTCTCACACTTTTATCTAGACTTTGAAGTGATATTGATTTATTAAATCTATTTTTCTATTGATTCATTCATCCATAAAAAAATATTTCATCATTCTGTAGTGCACGGTACTGTGCATGTATTTAAATAAAGTTGCTGTCATTTGTTTCTCAATATTCAGTATTCAACAAAATCCTAATTTATATAATAGACACAGAAATAAAAGTCAGTATATAGTCAGTAAGGATTATGTCTTTGAAATATACAATCAGTGTTCTGTAAACATTAGGAGGTAAAAACAATTAATGTTGCATTCAGCATTAGGTAGAAAAATACAATGGCATTTATTTGCTAAAATTAAGATCTTGTAATTCCCCATTATTGGGTCCAATGGTGTTGACAATTACACTTACTGTAGGAGAGAAACTATACTTTTCCTGTATAATACACACACACATATACTCAGAGGAAAACATTTGATGGAGTTCTTAACTGTAAACATACATAAGCATAGAGCAAAAGATATCTTCATAAAGAAGGAAGTTGCTGACATAATGTTACATAAAGTGTACATTGATTTTATGAAATTATGGTTAAAGGTGATAAATATTTTCACATAACTTGACATAGGATTTTCTACCAATGCGCTCAACTTTTTGTGTCAAAAATGTGTTTAATGATAATATATAATGTGCTCTCTATGATTATCTCATGAACATTGTATCTCTGAAAACAAATAAAAGGATACATCAGCTATTCTTTAATAATGTATGAAATTTTAACAGTACCAGTCTGTGAACAGCAAATTGTTGACAAGACATTTTTTCATGTAAAGAGGAATGGACGGGTTCAGGTAATCACAATTATATACTATTCCAGCTATACATATTTAAGGTGAGTCAGATCTGTTAAAGAAGTCAGTATATATCAAAGTCTCAGTGAAGGAGAGGTGCTTTTATTATTATTATTTTACTCTATTACTATGTATTGGCACTTACTGTAACAGTCAAATTGTCATTCTATTAATCTTGACTTTTTTTAACATAGCCTCTACTGATAAACTGAAGTTGAAAGCACTGATGATGAAGAGAAATAAAATACAATACATATTATATAATATGAAAGGAAAGTATTACATTTAGTGAAAGAACCTGTCACTTGTCTTCCTTTTTCTTCAGTGTGTGGAGAACTACCCTGATGAAATTATACACTGGTATATGGTGAAGGGGGATATGGTTGTTGTGGCCAGAAATGAAATAACACACAAGCCAGATCTGGAAACTGAATCTCCATTAAGAGTGCCCCACATGGCTATAGGCTAAAATCAGTGGTACGTGGCTGTACTACCTGAGGTTATGGGCACACTGTGCGGAAACTCTTGCCCTGTAGTACAAGGTCTGTCAAAGTTTGCTGGGGTTGGCCAAACGGGGGCTTGTTCCAGGGTGGGCCTCTTGAGTCCTCCAGGCCGTTCTCCCTAGCGCTCTGAATTTTTAGCTGAAATAAGCAGGTTTGATGTTTCCTGTGAACCTGTCCTAAAGTCAGTAAGCCTGCAGAAAGTAACATCTGGGGCAGGAAGATCCAAATGGGTTTGAAGCTGGCATAGGATAGTGCATTTACTTGTATGCAGCACCAGGCCTGTAGGTCTATGCTGACTTCATGCAGAGCTATTAAGTGACAAAACTCATTTTTTCAGGAGCATAGAGTTATTTCTATACACATATAAATAGCTCTGTGTGAATATCTGCCTTTTTTTAGCAAACCCTTAGAAACAATTGTAGAAATGTCCAAGCCAGGTGGAGGTTTGGGAGTAGAGGATTCATATTTATGTGGTACTGAGTGAGTGAGTAATGCTGCCAGACACTATCACCTTTCCGTGCATAGACATAGAGCCAGCTTCCAGTCAGAGTGGGGTCAGATGTCTTTCAGACAAAGACTTTGGAAAATTTCAGTCCAATTATTTCCTATTTCTATATCATACATGGCAATAAAGCTGTGTGTCAGAATTAAGTCATGATTAAAGGATTGTGTGCTTGTGTGTGTGTGGCATGAAGGCAGATGGAGCTTTTCCATTCTCAAGTTCTTTCTATTTAAGAAGAACAACTGAAGTGAAGAAATCTCTGCATGACCATTGACTTCCATTTTGTCAGATTGCCCTACGGCTTGACACTATAAATAGGAGATGATATGTTCTAGACATCTAGAATCTCTCGGAATGGTGATATTTCAGAGACTGATTTTTTTTTTTCCACTTTCTGATTCATGATTCAAAGAGACTACCTGAGAAGCACTTTGGGGAGCTCTTTAAATATGAGTCATACAAAAAGTAAGTGATAATCACCAGGCTTTGTTATTTATAGAAAGGTGGTAGCTATGTGGATGGTAAAGCAGCACAGTTTCAGAGTGAAGTGCAGATTTGTAACAAACATGGAAAATTATTTGCCTGGTCTAAATGAATGACTAAGCAAAGGCTTTGAATTTTCAAATCTAGATTTTAGGCCAAGTTAGACAGTTACTGAAAATAAATACTTAGCTGCTTGTTGGCATATTTGAAATATGTTGGTATTTTTTCACCTGGGGTCAAATTCACATTCCATGAGGCAACATAGCAATTTATACTAATCAATAGCTTTTCTGGACAGGGAAGTGCACACTTGTTACTCTCTGGGTGAAACACATACTTACAGACCATGCTCTGCCTGTCAGAAAGAAAATACAAGATGTCAGTCGCTAGGCCTGTCAGTCTATTTACATTAAATGCAAAGAACTTCAAGAAAAATTATTTGTTACTTTAGAAAGCAGAAAGAACCTGGTGATTTGTATATCATTTGGTGAGGCAATGAGGCAATGCAAAATCGGCATCAGCACTCTGTTATCGTCCTTTCTGCCTAGTTGTGAGGTTAACTGCTGCAAAGGTTTAGTAGTGAATATGGGTGAATCTTCCAAACATCTCTGTTTACACTAGAATTATGAATACATATATCAGCTTGATTAAGAGAGAAACATTGCTTATGATTATGGACCACAAGTAAGCAAGCAAGGGTAGGAGGGCATGTTCCATTTGACTTGATTTTACTTCCACATATTTAAACTCAGCCCATCAATCATATTGCTGAAGTAACAGCCAACAGCTCTTAATTTTAGGAACAATAGTGGATTTGGGGAAAAAGTTTTATTTAGATATTTTCTTGCGCAGTATGAGCTTGTTACAACTCCAATCACTTAGCTACTCCAGTCATTGTTTCCTAGGACTATATTATGAACAACGGATTTTTGTGTTTGCTAGTTTTTGCTTTTTTGAAAACCAATAAAATGTGGCTGTCTGGTTATGATTCAGTAATTAATATATTGATACAATGAGTTTATAAGTAAGAAGACGTTTTAGAAATCCTGTCCAAGTGTCAGTTCTCAAAGTCAAGCCTTGCACTGAGATACAACGTCTGGCTTTCATATCTAACATCTCACACATCTCACCCTAGAGCAGCTCAAAAATGCTTTACACTAATCGAGGGGAGGGGAGGGAAACCTTCCTAAATTGATTTAACTTTCATTGCATTAACATATGATAGCAAAATCAGATTTATGTTTTAAATATCAAAATGTCTTATGAATGGATATAAAAAGGAAATGTAAGGTCTCATTTTGATTGCTGTTTCTTTAGTGGAGTAATTAGCTAATATTAAACTGAAAAGTGATTGGCATGATGCTCTTATTTTATTTCATTCAGAACACAGTACTTTTGTCTGCTGTCTGAGAATTTTGAAAGTTTTAGTATTTCTTCCAGCTGCTGAAATGAAACTTCCAGCCTTAGCACAGCTGTAATTGTCCCCAAGATAAGAGGCTGCAAGTAAAATTCTAGTCTTCATGCAATATCCATGCATTTATATGATTAGGATAGCTGCACATCTCTTGAGATTTATCTTAAATGTACTGATTTTTGGATTGTTGTTACTTCTCTATTAGTTTAATTGCTCAAAAAACAGTATTATTAACAAAACATGTATAAAGCTTCTGGGTGTTTATTTTGTTTATTGTTTATTGTTCACTAGTGCGAGACAGTGGACAATAATCATTCAATCATACGGATAAGGCATTTGTGTTTTCACAAAACTACCCTGTTTTTCCTGTATTCCTAAATGTGTCTCTCAATCTTTTGGCTGATTTAACAGGTAATACTCTGTAGTAGCTAATCTGAGAACACTTTTCAGCTAACGGTTACCTAAATATGTATGATGTCTAAAGTTTTGCTGTTCCTCCTCTAGTAGCTGTACCTTTTTTGCTCTGTAATGTTAGCATGTCTAACCCAATTGATATCATGCTTAAAACCTTGCCGCAACAATCAGCAGCCTTATTTTTATGGTCCCAGGACAAGAGGTGAATGGACTTGAAAGAGGTTAATGGGGCTTTAAGAAAAAAAGTTATGTTCCTTCGGTGCAAGATAAGGTTCCTTTCTTCTGCAGGAGCCCTGTCACTTTATCAGATATAACAGCTTTCTCTGCCAAAGAGTTGAGATAGTAGTCTGTGTGAATGATTTATAGTTTTCCTTGGACTGCCTGCTGAATCTTGGACAAAAAATATAAAAGTAAATCTTATGGCAGATGCCAATTGTTCTCTGTTGGTCTGACTGTAGAAATATGCACTACTATGAGAGCTGGTCCAACTATTCACATACAACCAGAACAGCTGTTTTGACCAGTAACAACTAAGAGCAGAGTAGAATACCTGGGATGAGGTACAGAGAAGCAAAGCTAATGCAAATTGTTAGGAACTTAGAAACACATGAGACTAGTTTTACTGATTTCTGGAGTGATGTCTGTATAAAAATATAAGAGTACTGGAAGGTAATTACTTTTGTAATTTACCATAGATATCAGTTTTATTCTCTGAAAAATAGCGAGTGTTTGTGCTACTTTCCCGTGTCAAATATACTATAAAAAGTAGCTTTTTAAGGCTATTTCTATGTATGCTTCCACTCTAAAATACTTTATGATGGCATATCCTGTAAAAGAATTTTTTTTTAAAGAAGTTCAGAAAAATAACATTTTAAGGAACCTGAAATACCTTCCAGCCCAAGAGCACAGTAGAGCAAAGAGATCTGAAGGAAGAATCAAGTAATGCCATTTCCATCTCTGCTCAGAAAAAGTTTTTAAGCTAGGAGAATTTTAGCCAAATTACAAACTCTCTTTATTCTTACCTTTCAATTTTTTTGTGCATGAACTTGGACAGTCACTTTGAAATGAAAAAGACACAATTGTTTAGGAATCGAGAATTATTTTTCTACCAGATTCTGGTCCTCCTGGATTGCACAACTCTCTGTAGCTTTTTCTTAAGAGTAGTAGAAGAGCCTACTTGCAAAGAATTTATTCACAAAGGTAGTCATTATATATAATATATATATATGTGTGTATATATATATTTATATATATAATGTCTAATTACTTGGTTCCTCTGAAGAGTTAAAGGTTCCTCTAAAGTGTTAAAATACCAGTGTAATCAGCACAGCTCAGAGATGGCTACTATGAATACTTTCTTAGTATGATTGCACAGGGGACAATCCACATCAGACTATATAGATAATGTGCATATTACTCTACTTGTGATACACCAGTGTGGATTTACTTGAGGGCATTTAAAATCCTAAGTTAACGAAGAAATCAGACTTCTACTTTTAGGCAAACACTACAACTGCTATAACTTGGGTAATGAGGGGCAGGATTTTTTTTTGTTTTACTGGTATGTGTGTGTTGTAGGGTTTTTTGTTTGTTTTGCTTTGTTTTTAGAATGAGTCCTGCTTAGGTAAGGACCTGGATTCAGACTTGGTACTTTGAATCGCAAAAGCATGAGGATGCTGCAACTCCAGCTAGGTGGAGTTTACTTTAGTGTTTTATTTTGCATTTGCCAGTTCACATGCAAATTTTATGGACTGCATGTATAAATGGTCTGTCCTCTTACTCTTCAGAGTCTTAAAAACCTACCTTCACTCTCTGAATCATTGTGTGGAGGTAATGTAACACCAAAGGTGGCCACACACAAATAGCTGCTTTGGACCTAGCTGTTCAGGCCTGCATGTTCTACAGAATATTGACTTGGTATCAAATTCTGTATCGCTGCCTTACAGGGCTCCCACACAGTGCTGCAAAACTATGTCTGTGCACAGCAGAACACAACCCACTCCCAATTATTTCTGCTTAGAGTAGCTGCTGTCTTTGGATTTCTTATAAGCTTAAAACAGCAGTGACGCAGTAGTGAGTCAGGCTTTTGACAGTGCTTGAATACTCAATGCGAGGTGCTATATAAAAGGATAGCTATATTTTTAAGGCAGGTGTGCAAACCCTGATTAGCATGTGATACATCAGAGGGATGCAAACTGTGTACAAAGTGCACATTTTTATTCTTCTGCATTTACATACAGCTTTTTGTGTGCAGCATCACTTAATGTCTGAGCAGTCTGACTACTGCTTTGTCATCTCTGGCAACTACCGTGCGTCTTAAAGCTTTATCTGTCCTAAGGTACAATGCCAATCTCATAGCTCATTCATTTCACTGTTATTAGATTATTAATCAGCAGTTAGTTAGTGTAAAACAACATAGCAAAACATAGCAAAACATATTTTGTGTCATTTCTGAGGAAGAGTAGTATTCACTTTTCATGAGACTAAAAAGAATTGTTTAAAAAACAAGAAAGTGTTGCATGTGGAACTTTTTTTTCCCTGTTTTGTTTGGTTGCTTTTTTAAACTTATTGCTCTGCTCCTGTGAAAAAGAAGGACTGTGAATACTTACTTTAAAATAGTCATTTTAATTGTTAGATGGCTAAACTGAGTGCAGGGAAGATGTGGATCTTTCCATTCAACCATTACTGAGTTTCATTCATCTATTCCCATGAACGTCACTAGGCTGGTGTGATACTTAGCAGTACTTCATTGCTCTGACTTCTGGATAATCAGTACTGCATCTTTATCTTTGGTCATAAAGCAACAACAAATTCTCCAAATTCTCCTCAATCTTTGGAAACTTCTTTTAATTTTCCATCACTTTCTTTTTTCCTCAGTTTGTTTCCTTTGCTCTTGTTTGTGCCCTCCTAATTGTAGTACTTGTTATTTAATATCTTGGTTACAGTTCATGTAAGACTTTTTTTTTTTCCTACTTGGATCCATTCAAAAGTCCCTTCTAGGAACCCCAGTCTGTCAGCTCACAATTTTATATTTTATCCTCTCTTTAACTGTCCTCCAACCTCCTCCTCCTTTTCTTTTTCCTTTTTTTTTTTAAACATAAGTTATTTTTCTTCTTTTCCTACTTTTTATGGCTAATGCCTATCTTACCGTAAGGTATTTCTGTATGTATACCTAAAATCATTCTTTTTGATACAAATACTTGTTTGTATAACTCAGATTTAATAAATCCATGATGTTATTCTTCCATGTGTTTTAAAACAAACAAACAAACAAAAAACTTTATTAGATAGTACTCTTATTTCAAGGAAATGCCTCTGGAAATATCTACAAACTTACCCTATTTCCTTCTTTTAAATCCTTCCTTCACATAACTACCAAAAGATGCAGTTTCAGCTGCTATCACAAAAACTGTTTTCTTGCAACTGCTTTTACATTGTAAGCTTTCTTTTGGGGGGTTTGGGGAGGATGGCACAGGAAGACACGTGTCTGGGGCCTTCTCCACGTCCTCCACTGGAATAACATCAAGCAGAGTAGGTGTTCTGGTCCCTGGCTACTTCATTTAAATGTTGCAACAGAAATAGATCCATGTAATTTTTTGTTGTTGGCAAATACTTTTGTAGCCCAATGATGATAATTTTGCAGGTCCTATCTGCTCTTGATCTGCAGAGAGTAAGATCCAGGTAGAGGATTTGCTCTATCACTATTTCAGCTTTCTATTCTCAAACCCTTTCATTTATTCCCTATTGTGTTGACTAAGATGGCAACTGTAACATATTTTGCTTTTGCTGCTGCACTGTCTCTGCCAGTAGTAGGGCCTGTAGGATCTCCAAGGATTTGTGTTTTAATTGCAGTTTCCTGAGATCTCCAAAAAACATTTCCAGACCTCACAACCTTGGAGGCTTTTTCTAGGGATGCTGAATACTAAGCATCAATTACTTCTTTCATTCCTTCTGCATATCAGAGGGAAGCTGGCCTCATGAAAGCAATTGCCCATTTCATTTATGCCAGTGAGATGATCCAGTATATCTTATATGAAGAAAAAATGCAAACAAAAGTTAAATTAATTCCCATCTAGCCATAGGAGCCAACAACTTATTTTTACATTCTGTATTTTGGCTGAGTATTCAGGTGAAAAATACAAGGCACTTCACCCTATTTATATGTGCATGGAAGATTAGAGCACAAAGTCGAGGCAGTACTACATGAAGTTGCAAAGAAATTCCTGGTGTAATGTGCATCCCAATGAAACAGTATGATGCATACTGAATGAAGTAGTAGTGGTGATTTCTGAAATACAGTATATGCTGCTCTCTTTGGATATGTTTTATTATCGGTGTTCCCTTCCATGATAGCCTTCTTTCCATTCACCCAGTGAGAAGGAGTGAGTATCAGGCTTATCTTTGGTAGGGAAAGTCTGCAAGACTTTATTTAAAATTTATATTTATTTATATTTTATATATATAAATATATATTTTATATATTTTAATAGATAAATATGCAATAATAAGATACAATACTAAATATATACATAATAAATATATACATAATTAAAAATCCAATAAAATATTTGTTTCTATTTTTGTATATGTTAAAAATACGGAGAAATAACCAAAGGGCAGAGTTGTCATAACTTCCAGTAAGCTACCTCAGTATAGTTGCCCCCACCTGTTATTTCCCATTGGTGTTCACCAAGGCAAAATGTATACAGGGATAAAAGAGAGAAAGTAAGATTACTTGGAGTCAGGGGAAATTAATGTGTTATTTGCAACGGAGCTGAAGTGCAGTGCTTTGTATAGAAGGTAGTTTTAATTAAAGCCTTTATTTCAGAAATAATAATAATAAAAAAAAGAAAGTAGATTGAAGTTCACATAAAAGAAAAGTTGCATTGTTTTGTGTTCTCCTGTTCGGGGAACTGCCTACAACCCAAACCTACCCTCCGTGCCAGACTTGTTGCCCAGTTATAGAATTTGCAGACAGGTGAAGGAGAACACTAGTGTGATTTTAGTCTCCTGAACTGTCTGTCTACATAACAGGCTAGGTTTGTTCAACTTTTTATTCCTTTACTGTTTTCAGGCAGAAAAATGGCCATAAGTGGTCATATTTTTCCTTCTTCTTAGCTGCTGGCCAGGTGCAAAAAGGAAGCTAAGCACTAAAAGGGGTTAAATACTTTATTTCTCCCAAGAGTCCCAAGATATTTTTGAGTTTGTTGCAGTCTGTTCCTTGAAAAAAAGTAGAGGGGAAATGTCACTATTGTTCTATTCTGCATTTCCATTGCAGAAATGATAGCAATTGACCTGGCAGCTCTTCTCTTTCATTGTAGTATAAGTCCACAGCAATCAACAGAGTTGTTCTAGATTTTAGATGAAATTGGAATCTGACCTGGAATGTTAGCTGGATTAAAAAAAAAGAGTAGGATAAAGGATTGTTCTGAAAAAAAATATTTCAGACTGCTTTCACCCATCTGGATTAAGTATACCAGCATCCATGTGGTTTGCAGATGCGCAAAGAAAACCCAAATTCTGCTAGCTGTCCTGGTGACGGTCCCTACCTCCCTGAGTGGTATAAGTTACAAAGCCTGTCTCCATAAGGTACTTACATATTTTAAAAGAGATCTTTTAAAAGAGATGTCTGTTAAAATGGAGCTTCAGCTTCAGCTGATCTCATCTCTCAGCAGCAATGCATGTTCAGCTCAAGAGAGAATTATTCACCACTTATGTCAAGGAAGTTTTAGTGGAGTGGGAAACACTGTAAAATCAGTGATCTGTAGTTTTAAAATAAGAAAAATGCATGCCCTTGCAGAAGGGTATTCATCTCATCTAAAGGATGCAAGTATCTTCACATGTTGGGGAAGAGAAAAGTGAAACTCTTGGTATTAGGATCTCTAAAATGAACTTAAAGTTTTGTTTTGTTTTTTAAGTACATTAAAAGTACCTTTAAGTACATTAAAAATGAAATCATTACTGAGATATCATTTAGCCCTTCCTTTGGTGAAGCTTCTATTGGGCCATGCTGTGGTCTTGCTCCGGAATTATGTTTGTAGTATTCTGCTTACTACAAGGTGAGACTTCCTACCGAAGCACAGAATATGCAAGCTTATTCTGAGTTTTGCTTGGAATTTGACCACACACAGCTTTATAAAAAAGATAGTATCAAGATATTTCTTTTAATGAGCAAAACAAAAAGCCACAGTCATCAAAAGCCACAACATGAGATTGATTTTTTGCCGATTAAACACCTACTTGCCACAGGCAGCTAGAACTCTGGACCTAACCCGAGATGTGTGTGTTTGCTTGTGCTTTCACTCCCTGGGAGCATTTGTTCATTTACTGCCATGCAGATAATGCATTGCATTTCACAGCACAGCAAGTTTAATCAGGACATGTCATCATTAATTTGTACTGATATGCGCTGATGGACAGGGTTTTCCAGGAGCATGACTAGCTGTTTATCAAACAATCATCAATTCTGGAGGAAAAAAAATGGTGCTATCCCCCTGTTGTCTTACAGCATCTGCTTTATCATCTGCTCACAGGAGCACCCTTTCTCCTCCCCGGCCCCTCCCCTGGTTTTCCCTTTGCAGCAGTCCCTTTCAGACATCTTCATTTATTTCTGCTGATTTCTAATTCTTTTGGGAGAGATATCCAAAAGACACACTTGACTTATTGAGGCACATTGTGGTACTGAAATGGTTAAGGATGGCGAGACAAGACTAAATACTACAATCTGTATTTGATTTCTGATGCTTTCCTGTTATTTACAAAGTGTCTGTTGGAGTATCATAAATAATTTACAGTTCAAAGTGAATTCTTCTAAGTGCTAGAAAGGCAAAATCACATTTATTTCCTTTACTAATGTTTCTACAGTATAGCACAAAGCATAAAAATATGCTCTACAGTTTAACAAAAGAGCTATTAGAGTAGCACCAACTCAAAAGGGATCATATAATAGCAGGTTAAGGAGAGGTGTTAGTGGTTCAGTCTTGCAGTTCCCACTCCCAAGATTAACCCTTTGCTATCTATCAAGTACTTTGGGGTATTGTTTTGGGGAATCACACAGTAAGAATAACTCTCTGAAAGCTACATGTTATATATTAATAACCATTCCAAGATAATAAGGATTTTAATTTTAGTCAGACATACTGTGACTTTTTTCTAACAGGTAGAAACTGTCAGGGAAACGCGTCATTGAAATCAAAAGTTCTGTCACTGATTTGCTATTAGTCACATCCTCTTTAAAATATTTCTGTTCTTGTTACCACTGCAGAAGCAATATACATAGTCTGAGCTGGTTTAAGAGGTGTGCTAGAAGCAGCAACTAATCAGACTCTTGTGCTACTTTTGCTGTAGAATGAAGACTTTATGCATTTTAGTCCTTAATTCTTTTTGGAGCAAGACATCCCAAATCTTAGTCAGGTGGAGAAGAAGAAAAAGACAGGAAGAGGCAGAAGAAAAAAAAAGGCTATAAGTCTTGGGGCAAAGCTGAAAACATAAGTTTTGTTTTTAAGACATGGTTTTCTATGTTCTTTTTCAGTTTAAGGTCTGCATAGTGCTAATGCTATCTCAAGAAGAGTGGCCACATCAAAAGATTTCAAAAAAAAGATCAATTATTAAAGGGAATTTCCCACCACCACTACATTCTTTTGGTAAATATAAGTTTGGTAATATCAATTCAGTCCCATATATGCAGACCAAACAATGAACTCTAAGGCACATGGAAGTTCAGCTGACATATGAGCTATATTTGACACCATAAAAGATGTATAATTTCTGGAATTACGTATTGTTTTGGTACAACTATAAAAAAAAGGCAAATATTTGTAGAATGCTAATATAACAGCTTAGCTCACTTTTGTAAAGAGAAGAAAGTTGGAGTTAAGGATCTCTCTATATTCAGTTTATTCAAACAAAATAATTTTAGCATTATTGACACTAATTAAAAATTTGCTCATATTTATTAACAATCATTATTTTTGCACCATCTCTTCATTCTGTTTGCTCCATATATACTTTGCCCTCTCAAGTTGATACAAAGGCTAACTATATTCATGGTTAAAATTAACCATTGCCTGACAGATTCATGGCATAATTTGAAGGGGAAGGAATAAAGGAATGCAATTCACAGAAGGAACTTTAGGAAAATAGATATTAACCCTCCAGACAGATGTTTTGTCCCTAGGGACAGGTTCTCAGCTGGGGGAAATAGTGGTTTACTCATAGTTAGTGGAGTTTATTTATTACCAGCTGAAAGCCTAGCTCTAGAACGACAAGGGTCCCAACCCTTTGAAAGGATATGTCCTATTCCCAGTGAATACAAATCAGATGGGCCTTTTAAACAGGCCTGAGTGGAGGTTTTGTGTTCACCTGTGATTTGGCAAATGATCCATTTTCTGAAGCCTGAAACGATTTGCAAATTTGGAGAAAGAATGCTACTGAAGGGAGGGGGAGAGGGCTATATTTTGGGGAAATAAAGCTGTTAGGACAGGGTGCCTATGCAACCGTTTTATCAAGTAGCATGGAGATAGGGGCACTTCCATGGCAAGAGTCAGTGTCAAACCCCTTGTGAAGAGTGTGAACCTTCACCCTCAGCTTCTATGAGAGCTGTATCCTGGGTCTGATATACGATGGTGGAGGGCATCTTTTCTTTTGCTTTCCAAATTGTGCTTTAGATATATGCTTAAGCAAGACTAGACTGTGTACTTGGGAAGGGATTAGTAAATGAAGTGCTTGTTTTACTGGGAATAGATGCCTCAGGGGAAGGAATGGGATTTCCTTGTGAATTGATGGTTTTCACAGAAGCTGCAGTTGACAGCAGAAGAAATGAGGAACCCATTAATTTGGTCAGGCTAAGCAGGCACTTCTTACAAGACCCCTGACCTGACCTCCTAGGGCCCTTGATTCCCTTCCAGCCACACAACAAAGAGCATGGAGGTGTGGGGAAAAGGAGCAAAGCGGCAGGGGCAAGAAAACATTGGAGACATATTGCAAGTGGTCAGCTAGTAAAACACTCTCAGGCACAGAAAGACAGCCTTAATCAGTATATTTGACATAGATATTGATAAATCCTAAGTTTTCTCCAGTGTTTTGGGGGTGCATTCCTTCTTTAACGCAGGAGTCTCAATATATGAAGCAAAGAGGGAAATATTGTTTGTGAAATATTTAGTTTGTTCAGGTTACTGAAAGAACACTTATTAGTCAAGATTCCACAAGAGACTTTAACTTTATTGAACCTGGTCATTTTTTCAGCTGACAGCATTTAGCAAATGAATGCTATTCTATGATGTATAAACATATAGTTATATATGTTTATGAACTGAAAATTGCTATAAATATAGCAATTATAAGTTTAAATAATGCATAAATAAGAGGTGCTGTTTCAATGAATAAAAGTATTTACTGGTCTTTACACTTAGATGTTGTCCCTTCAAACCCATGCTTATTGTATTGGTTATTAAAAAAAAATTAGAATGAAAAAAAAATCTTAAGCTGAATATATTTGTAATCTGAAATGCAGTTAGCAGACAGCTTTAATGATACTGGTGTCTTCCCCCCACTGCTAACATTCAAAAACACCATTTCTTCTGGATTTGGTTTGGCAGTCGCATCCCACTCAATACGAAGGCGTGTGAATGAGAAAATCAGTCTGCTAGCATGCTATATTGGACCCAATTTCTTACTCATCTCATGGCACTAAGATTTCTTTTATCTGCAGGAATGCCAACTGATAGAGCAAATGACAGATGAAGCAATCACTTGAAACAGTTTGGCTACAGAATTTGGGATTTTTTTTCCTATTGCGAAATGCCCTTTAGTACTGTCAAAAAAATCATAATAATAAAAAAAAACACTTAAATTTTCAAAGGCACCTCTGCTGAGTAGGCATACAAATATTATCCTTTTTTACTGTGATATGAGGTTCCCAAATACTTTTTTCCCAGATACATAGGAATTATTGGAATGAAAGCCATTAATAACTGAGTAGTAAAAGGAATAGTGTGCTGTCTTTAATTTCTGTGAGACTTGAGCTACTCTTATGAACTGACAGCTTTTTGTCTAGTTTCAGAAGTAGATAAAAATAGGACACTTATATATTCTTTTAAAAAGTTGTCTCTTTTTTCCCTGTCTGAAAGTCTTCTAATTTTATTCAAAAGATTTTCCCCTTAAAATTTTTAGGATTTCTGATCTATTCAAAAAGAAATTCCTCTTTACAAAGCCCTCACCACGATTTTGCATTTTCACATCTATTAATATAGTTCATGCTTCATGATATATACTGCTATATTAGAAACATAAAATAATTTAGAATGGAGCATCTGCATTTCACCTAGTCTTACCTCCCTGGTCAAAGAAGACCTGTCTCAGAAGCCGGATCAAGGTCTTGCCCAGTTAAGTTTTATATATCTCGAAAGATGGCAATTCTACTGTGCCTGTTCCAGTAATCACCTTTTTTGGGGAAGATTTCTCCTTAGCATCCAACTGGAATGTCCTTTGCTTCAACTTACATCCATTGCCTCTTCTTCCATAAACTGGCTGACCGGCTGGCAGTCTCCTGGATCTGCCCTTCCTGTAAACAGGTGAGATTTTCACCTGTTTACAGTCCTCGGATAGCTCCCACATTGTTGTGTCATTCAAAGATCACAGGAAAAGGTATTGCAAGAAAAACTATTGGTTCTCTCAACACCTTCAGAAGGTATTTAATCTGATCCTCTGGATTTGTTTGTCTGTGTTTAAGGAGTATCTTCATAATACAAGTAATAACTCACTCTGAAGTGTTGTTCCAGGCTTACGAGGCAGACCTGAGATCAGCCCTTGCAAGCATCACCTTTTTTTCTGTCTTCTGTCATTAACTTCTTTGCCTCATTCAGCAATCGTCCTTGTTTTTTTCTTAATCCTCTTTTTTTTTTTTTTTTTTCTTCCAAGACACCAACCTCATATGCCTTTTGCATCTCTTGCCATTTGAGGTCTGGGTTTTCTAATTCCACTTCTCCACTCCTCAAGCAATGTTTTCACAACCCTTCTGAGAAGCCAAATCTTGTTTTCACTTTCTGTATGCTTGTTTTTTCACATTTGAGCTCAGTAAGGAGTTTGCTTTCAGCCTAGTTGGCCTCCTGTGCTTGACCTCCTGAACATTGAAAAATGGGCAATTCTCGTGTTTTGGGGAGGCTACTATTGAAGATCAAGCAGATCTCTTGGGTACCTTTGTCCTTCAATATAACATCCCATAGGATTCTACCAGTCTACCAGCTCCCTGAACATGGACTTCAGGAAAGTAGCTTGACAACTTTTTCTATTGCTTGACTTCCTCACTTCTCTCATGTTCTCAAACTCCATCCTCTCCTGGTCACTTATGATGAGTTTGCCATTGACTATCACATTCCCAATCCTGCTTTTTCATTTGTGAATAGCAGATCAAGGAACACATACCTCCCTAACTTGTCCAATATCTGTGGCAAGAATTGTCCCTGGCACTCCATAAGCCTTTTGAATTTCTTATGCCCTGACATATTCACCAAATGAGCGATGATTCAAACTGGGTGTTATTTCAAGGCATCAGTGTAGGTAAAATCTCTTTCAAGAACCAGGTTATCAGGTTTCACACAGATGTTTCAAGTAGACTGTGTCCACTACCTTTTCTTGATTAAATTGTGTCATGCATTCAGTGCAGTCAATTAGGGAGTCATCTTCTGTTATATCCCCTGTAAGTTTAATTCTTCACCATCTCCATAATTTTTTCTTTTTTTTTTTTTTTCTGTCATTGAGACTTAGATTATGTCTACACAGCGTATTTAGCTTTTCTTATTCCCTGTTTTTTATTTGCCTCCCTGGTCCTCTCAGCAAAGTAGCTTACTTAAATTTGGACATGCTTCAAACATTAGAATCAATACACTTCAATTTTTGAAACTTGCAGTTTTTGGGGGGAGAACTATAGCACCACTGGAGGATCTAAAAGTCTTCTAGTGGTGCTATAATTCTCCCCAAAATTATATATGCGTAATTGACATGAGAGTGAGAAAGAATACAACAATGTCTTGTCAATAAAAAACATGGTTTATACCAGGGTTGTACAGAGACAATGACAATACAGGTATTAGGATGTTGCTTTGTAGTGGGAACTCTTACATTAGACTACTCTATGCTGTCTCACGTTCTGGCCACCAAATTATACCATACAGGTAAATTTTTGTATATAGTAAGGTGTGCCCATATCACAACTTAAAAAATAAAGTCAGGCCTTAGGCTATGAAGAGGAATAAGTTTGGAGTTGTGCTGATGTTCCTTTATCAGAATTCGTACTCTATCCTCATGGTGACACCAAAACATACAATGGATCATGTTTCAGAAAATAAAATGAGACTGAAATGTTGTATGTGTTGAAGAAACAAAATATTTTCATATATAAGTGCACAGCAGAATAACCGCTAATTTTTTTGAAACTAATAAATGATAGGTTCACAGTCCTGTGTTTATGTTCCTTTTATGTATTTTGTCCAAGGCTTTCACCCTAGCACTTCCGGAACATGTAGGAGAGAAAAAAAAAAAAAAGAGAAAGAGAGAAAGAGAAAGAGATACCATGGAGTAGTAAAAAGATAGAGTTATGCAATACCCCTGGAAAGACCCAGCAAGAATCTAAGGACAAAAGATAACTCTGCAGATCTCAAAAGTGTAATATTTGTTTATGAGCTTCTAAATACACAGATTTTATGGATGATATTTCCAATGGATTATTGAACTTTGGAAAGAGTCCTGCCATGACAGCAACCTTATTGCTTATCCACACTGGGAATGGAAAAAAATATATTTTTTTCTAAAATTATTTTAAGATTACCTTTTCTTTTATATACTACAAATAAAAAGATTAATATCAGATATTTTATCTTCAGATTGCTGAAAATTAGTATAAAAGGGATAGTAGCTATGAAGATTCTAGCTTGGTAGATGATTTTCAAGGAGGTTTTAAGCTTGTGAAGACTTTCATTTAAGACAATTGGTCTGTTGTCATACTCAAAGTTTACCTAAGTGAAGTGCTTAAATGTATGGTTAGGTATTTTGCTGCAGTGGGGTTCCTCTCTTTAGATAAGCTCTATAGCCCAAATTTTTGTAAGTAATCTGAAGGCACTCAGCTACTACAGATAAAAATAGCAATAATTCTTTCTTCCCCTTCTGTAGAGGAAATAGCTCAATTAGCTATTTTTATTGCTTGCTTGGTTGTTTGTATGCATGAGTGAGTGGTTTTCATCCATGTAGAAGCTAGATCCATCCAAGACAGTGAGTCTAGCGATCTTAATCATATCCATTTATACACTTCTATCAACTTCTCCAGTCAAATTTTGATGTCCAGAAATTCATGGATTAATGAATTGTTACTCAGGGTAACTTTGTCCCTGGTATTAGAGATTTAAAGGACTCTCAGAGGACTTTAGAAAGAAATGTCTTTGCATTTCAGCTTCTAACCTTCCTTTCCATGGGTTAGGCACACATGGTGTGTAGATATATTCGCTGGTAAGATGAGTAAGCAATAAGAAGAAGCCATATTCTTCTAAAATAGATTAAATGGTGTGGTTACAAATGGATAGGAAAACATCTATTGGTTACCTTCACCTTGCATTTGTCAAAAGTAGATGAGGTCCTGGTCATGTACAGATTGATAAATAACTGCTGGAAAAAAAAAAAAAAAAAAAAAAAAAAAAAGGTCAATTATTAGGCTAATTTAATGTTATTATCTGAATGCTCTTTGACCTTGTTCCCTTTTTTACTAGATTTTTGATGGAAGCAGTGGCTAATTCTAATATATTTCTGACTGTGAACTGGAAAGCATGTTCAATCAGTCAAATAGAAATGTGAAGAACATTCAGAAAGAACTGGAATATATACTGGAAGATATTTAGCCTGCCAAAACCTGAAGCAGAACTAAGTAATGAAAAAAATAGAACAGAAGTTCCTGAAATAGTGCACAGGAGATGTTGGGGAGATTTTATGACTCGTATGGAAGCCCAAATCATTTAAAAAATTATCAAGCAACAAAACAATAAGACAACATCAGAGAGAAAAATGAGGCTTAGACTTTGTAAGGATAGGAAGAAACTACTTCACTATTTCTCTACTTATTTTAAAAACTGCTTGTTTGGCATACAGTCTGGAACCCTTTAATATGCAAACATCTGGTAATAAAACTTGGAAATTATCTTTCATACTTTCATTGCATTCACTTTTTCAGTCTCTGAGCACTCTACTTTCTTGTCTTTCTAAAGATAAATCTAAGGCCTTTTGAAATTTTTTGCAAAAGTTCATGAAATTGGTTTTCACTTTTGTGTAACAACACAGATATTTAATCACTGCAGATGAGTTCCAGGTGTTGTAATCTTCACTGCTCAGACTAAGAATATGTCTCTGGAATAAATACACCCCAGCAATTTTGTTTGACTATTGTATTTGTTCCCGTGTGGAGATGTTCAGTTTCTCCCATCTCTCAATTGATCGGTGATAGTATCGTGATTTTAGCTGATCAAAAATATCTGATTTCTCCATACAAAAGTTATATTAGTTGCTTGAGAATCCAGTAAAATCAGTTCTATTTTGTTTCTTCAGAGTGATTTTTACTTTTGTCAATTCATATACTGTAGGCTTGAATTTTTTGAAGGAGTTAAAACATTTATGAATATAAGTCTAGAAAAAATAGCAATATGTATAAGTAGTTATTTTCTAATACAAAACAAACAAACAAAATCTTCCTGATCTTCCTGAACATTCTTGAGTAACTTTGGATCCAATAGTTTTTTTCCTAAAATAAAAGTGATACAATTTCAGAAGCTGCTGGTGGTGATGTTGCTTTGTTTGTTTTTTTTTTTTGTGTGTGTGTGTTGTTTTTATTTGAGTCTTAGCACTACTGAATAGCAACACTTATCCTTGGAATTATCTGTTTCTTATTTCATCTCTTTTGTTTGAGAATCAGCTGCAGATTTTTTTTCAATCAAATTTTTAAGAACTGTGTTGATTAGCTTGTTTATCATATGAGTTAGTATTGTTTCTGCTCTAAATTTTAGCAGTTTTGTTTGGTCATTGGGAGAGAGCTAAGCCCTTTAGTGCAGTTCAGCTGGCTGTCTTCCTTTTTGTGCTCTGAATGGTATACAAACTGTAGGTAAATCCTAAAAAGGGTCAACGCCTGAAGTAATTAATATATTTCTAGCAGTTTAGATTAAGAACGTGTGAGATTTGATTCTTGTAAGGATAAGTCATTTTTGGAATCTAATTTCTACATAATTACTACTATTTAACCAGAATAAGGAGCATCTTAGCTCATAGATGTTTAGACAACGAACGGCAGCCAAACATCTTTCTTCCTACCCTCTCTTCAAATGAGTTAGGAAAACATTACATCACCTCTTTGTGCAAACAGGTTTATATCTGATGTGTTTGGCTAGCTATTCCAGGCAATGAGGAGAAATGAAGCCAAGCTGTTCCTTTCCTTTACTACCTTAGGTTCTTTTCTGTTTTGTCACCGGAGCCACAAGTTGAAGAGGGGAACATAATTTTCTAGATAATATAATAAAAGCAGTAATAGTGACTTGACAAAGAACTTGGGTTTTCCTTATCAGGTAGAGAGTACAATAAAAATAGCATTCCATCCAGGATTGTTCCTTGAGATATTCGTGGCATTATTGGTTACCTTACAGGCTTGAGGAAAGGGCAGACACAGATGCTGTAGCAGTAGCACTGACGGCTGCTTGCACTGTGTGATGACAGGGAACAATCTGCCTGACTGAGTGGTATTTATTAACTTATTTTCTGAAGTTTCAACAGGATTCACCTACTGATATGTTAAAAGTAGAAAAACAGTTTATACTAGATTTATTTGGGTTTTTTTTGAATCTCTTTGAGTTTCTTAATACTCTTCAGACATTTTGCTACTCATGACCTATCCCTCAATCTAAACTAACGTCTACCATTGAATTATCCTTTTCCAAATATGATTTCCATTCTTTTGAAAATTTTCCTTCATAACATGGAAAAGGAAATTTCACTAATCTCTATCTTAATACAAAATACAATGTACTTTTGATCTCTGTTCCTTTCTGTAACTTAGAAATATGAGTATTTTTCTCCTTTTTCTTTTTACTTTGCATTTTCCTGTCTGTTTGTCTCCCTTTTTTTTTTTTTTTTTTTCCTGGTTTCAAAATTGTGGTACTGTTGGTATTGTGATACTGTTAATATGCTATCATATTCTGTATAAGCATTTAGGGCTTTTGAAAATTACCAGCTGGACTAGCCTGTGGGAGTGAAGGTTTCTGTTAAACTGTAAATACTCACAAGCAACAAAGAGAATACTTGTCTTATTACATATAATTTAGATTAATATTTGGAGTTAATTGTTGGGATATTTTGGGATATTTCAAAAGTTTTGCTGTACTCTCATTTGCGGACATCAGATACCAGGCAAAAAATAACCAATTTGCCCAAGACAAACAACATACTTGATTCGTATTTACACCAGCAATCTGACTTTTTGTTTTTTCATGACAGTCAACCTATCTAAATTCATCTGGTTGAAGTTCTTTCAGTAGCTCAGGAAAAGATCATTGATTACTTATTCTCTGAAAATTCCCTATTGTGCCACTTTTAATAGTTTCTACTATCTATCTGCTTTTTTTTTATTATTTTTTTTTTATTTTTTTCCAGCAAGATGTTTCTAGTTCTAATATGAAAACTGTATTGCTGGCAACATTGTTCTTAAAAAAAACAAGGAAACAAACAAAAAAAATCCTGAACTTGTTTACTTTTTTGGCTTTTATTAGAGAAAAAGAGACCTGCGTATGTATTATGTCTTATATGCGCACAGACAGAGCTAATATTTCAACATAATTTATAACAATAAAAAATGTTAAGGAAATCTTAAAAGAGATTTGTATACAAGAATGTGGAGTTCCTAGGCAATAAGTTAATAAAAATGGTGATGAAATGATCAAATCTTTGACCTTTAAACAAAATTAGAATACAACACCAATCAGACTGTCTTTGCATCCCTCATCTTCCTTAGTTTGCTTTGCAATCTAAACCTTTCATATTCCTAAATGCTACCCTGAATTGTAGCATATGCCTAAATGATTTGTCTATAACTGGAAAATAAAATGATGTTCAGCAGCAACTGAGCAGAATTATCCTTCAAGCCTTCCTTCCAACTCATTTTACTTCAAGCAGCAGGATGACCATTTCATTTTTAACTTGAGAATATATAACGTTGGTTAAAATGAGCATGAAGAACTGTAGATATATTTGGAAGAATACTTTACTGTATTTATCACTTTTGCATTGGTTTCCATCACTTGTTGTATATTATTATTTCACAGAACCACAGAATGGTTGAGGTTGGAAGGGACCTCCAGAGACTGTGTAGTCCAACTCCCCTGCTCGAGCAGGGACACCTAAAACATGTTGCACAGGGTCACATCCAGGCAGGATTTATCACTTTATTATTTTATAGCAGCATCAGCTGGCTTCTTTCCTCCTTCCTATATCAGTAAATCCAGTTGCCCAACTAATTATTACTTTCAATTTTTGGTGAATAGGATTACCAAGGAGGACATAGTCTGACTTTTGGATCCCTGGCTAACTCTGTGACATCTACTTTTCTTTGAATCAAGTGCATTTGATATGTTAAGTGCTACAGGGTAAGGAAATTCTTACAATGAACTTCGTGTGAGATTTGTTATCCTGCTGAAAGCAATAGTCATACTAAGATGATAGCTGCAACTTAGTAGTCCAAAAGGGTGAAAGGGTTACTAGCCTATAGTCTTTCTATTTAATGTGACTGAATCAGGATACTCATCCTGAATACCCTGAGTTGAATGTTTCCTAAAGTCATTGAAACAATAAACACTATTTTTAATGGAGGAAGAATTATGTCTAGTGAGTTCCTGTGTTTGGAAAAGCAACAAGGAAGAACACTTTCTCAGTCTTCAGTCCATACACTTTCCATAGACAAGCAAATATCCCATACAGACAAACCAGTGGGCTCCCTAGATATAGCTTGCATATTCCTTTTTGTACATAGGCACAAATCTGTTCTGCAATCTTTGCTTTGGTTCAGGAATTTTACCAGCCAGGCTAATATTTCTGAGAGAAGAAGTCTACACATGAATGCATCTTTTATTGGCCCTCTGAAAGAGAACACAAACATGCCCTTGGACAGCACAGTTGACTGTGCTAACTGCTATTGTGGCTCATTTAATAATGAGAAAATATTCACAGCACTACTGCACGTAAGGATGCAAGTTCGCTTGACACACAAAAATCTGTACACATCTAAGCATGGTAAGTACATTTTTCACACAACTCAGTTTTATTTCTTATGCCAGTAAGTCTGCTGCTGGTGTTGCTAAAATGCATTATATACACTAGATGGTGAAATAGTATGGCCCTAACAGTGATTTGTTTGAAGTTTTTGACAGCATTTGGTAAAATTTTCACTCCCAGGAAAGGCACAGTGGACATTTTTAGCACTTCAGTTCAAGCTCTTGTTCTTGGTTACAAACTGCTCACCAATGCTTGAATATTAAGCATGTCAATCCCCGGGGAATTTTGCCCAAAAATGTAACAAAAATTGAGTTATTAACTTGATAAAAATAAAATCTTGAAAAAAAATGCAAATATATGCTATCTTTCTCAATGAAGAAAAAAAAAAATAATCCTCAGTGACTGAGATCGGTCTCAGATCTCACTACTTTATAAAAGTAAGCTAGGAAAATGATTTTTAAAATGAATGAGTAAAGAACAATTGAGCACATATGTAATGTGATAGGTATAACTTTGATGCCACAGGCAATTGCTTAACTAAAACTAAACTAAACAGCTGTCCCTGTATTCCAATTTAGTAGCAGTTTCGCCTTTCATTTCAAATGTCTGTATATTCAAACAGTTAAAAGAAATCTAAGTGAAGTTTAAATTTATGTGCTTAATGAGAGTGACTAGCAACAACCACGTAGCATTGCCTACCGCACTTGTAATGTTGCCAATATTTTTGTGGAACTGGGCACAGTTCAGTAGTGGGATGCCTATACAGGAATGTGGGATGTGGTCTAAAGGGCCTATCTAGTAACAATGAAATGGCATGCCTTAAAAGAAAACATTTAATTTACTTGCAACCAGACTGTGACCCACACTTCAACTCTTTGTTTTTGTGAACTCCCCATGAGTTTTGATTGTTATCACCTAATGGTTCACATTCAGTACCTCAAAAGAGAGGAAAAAAAAGTGCTCAAACTCTAGAAGAATACATACAATATATGAAACCTCATTTCAGAATGACTTAACCTTTTTTTTCTTTTGATGTTTGTATGGTTTATATAATTACTCATACAAGCATTATTTTATTTTCAGTTTTTTGCTTTTTAATTTTTAAGTGCTTCTCAGTGTCCTTTGTTCAGAAACATTTTCTACTTAAATATTTTTCCTCTGTGATACAGAAGATGAATCCAGATACCCTTTTGTTCTTCTGAGTTCTGTGCCTTTTAAAGCAGAAGAATCATTATCTGTACTGTTATTTTGTCTATATTTCATGATCTTTGCTCTTTCAACCCCTACTCAGTTGCAAATCATGTTTCCCCTACTACAAGCAGTTCCTGAAGCACCCACTTTGGCCATATTCAACCTACACAGGTTTCTTGTGGATGTTCAGCCTGTGGTTTCACGGATTCTGAAACAGGAAGCAATTTAGCGAGCTCTATTCACTGGAAAGGTCAAATGCCCTTTGCTTAGAAAAAGACAACTGACCTAACACACATTACCATCCAAGAGGAAATAACTCCTTGGGACTGCTGCTCAGTAACTTTTGTTGTCTTTGTTACAGTATTAGAAATTTTGTCTTATTTTCTGCTGGCCGGCTGCATTCTTCTCAGCACTGCTTCTCTTAATCTGTGGGTTTTATATGAAGAGACAAGAGACCGGTACTGTTGAAATCTTTACTTACCACCAGTGCACACTTTATGCTTCAGTATGGACAGCCACACATGCATAATGCATTACTTGTTCCCTCACTCTGTGTGCTCTGGATGGAGGTGGGTATAATTAAGTGTGCCGTTCCAGTTACTAAGCTCAGGAGTCATTTTCTTGAAGTTACCTTTTAAGAGAGGGCAATATGGCAATATAATCAACTCCAAAAATATATATATAAAAAAATATTTTCAAAGCAGATTTTCTCTAAGCACTGAAATGGGAAAAAATATAAAGCTTGATGATTTCCCCCCACCCCAGATAGCCATGTGTACATTTGCCTCCTGTTAGAGGCAGGAGCAGAACCTACAAAGTTCCATAACTATTGCTTCACCCTCATGCTTTTCAGTGAACAAATACTGCACATCGATAAAACCTCAGGCAGGCGGTCGATAATGGCTGAATATTAGGTAAGGCTCCAATGAATGTCTTGATAAATTTATAGGTTGGTGGCTAAGACAACAGAAAACTCTGAAGGATAAAGAATTTTTATAAACATTTTGAGTCTGGAGACAAGTCATTCACTGGAAATCATGCAGTCACTTACTCCTCCGGGAGAGCTAATACTAAAATCCTACATAACACTTGAAATGTTATAGAAAATCCTGTCACTACTACTATTTAATGTTAAAAATTAATACTTTGTTTTATATAAACCTTATTCTTACTCTTTACTCCATCGAAAAATAAAATAAATGTTTGCTTGCCAGATACTTATACTGAGCTGCTCTTCACATAGTTGGATATATCTTTGAAAAACTGCAAATGTCATACACAGTACCTTTGCTTAGCGCTTTTTTAACAGGGAGTGAAACTGTTGCATAAGGAAGCAAGGTAACAGCAGAAGTCACTTTCTGTGGTAGGTTTGGACCTTGTAGAAGCCCTGGTTTCTAATTCTGTGCTTTAAACTTAGACCTTTTTTATTTATTAACATAACATAGTGGGTATATAGTGGATAAATAATAAAGCTAAAATTTTTCTGTGACTATAGTACCTACTGGGCAAATCTTTGCAGACCTGAAAGCAAGCTGGACAATAACATTAAATCTAAACACATATGTTTATGAAACTAGGGGAAAAAAGGGGACTTTATATTTTTTCCTATAGGGCACAGTATAGGGTCATACTTCAGTCGATAATCAGAACATTACTGTGGCACTAGATTTTTTTTTCCCTTCCTTATGGGGTCACAGCCATTTGATCTGGCTGCCAAGTGTTTAAGGAGTCTTTATTTTTCCTCTGTTTGGAATGGGTAACAAATATAATATTCTGTAGAGTCCATCTATATTTTTCCTGGAAAATTAACAGCACAACAAATAATCTACAGTGGAGTAGACTTTCTGTATGTCTTAGAAATGTTTTCAGAATCCTTCTTAGCAAGTTGTGGATAGCAGAATATCAGTTAGTGTTAGTTAGTGTCCAAGCAGCCTTCTTTAGTGGTGCTCTTGGTTCCATCAGGAAGCTGTGAAGGACTTGCATAAACTAGTATTTTCAATTATGGGAAAGTCCTGACGCATCTGCTTGTACACCAACACCAAAGCAAAACAAAAACCATTCAATCTCTGTAAGGTGCTTGCTGTGCAAATCCATGAAATCCATGTTGTGGTTTTCTTTATAATAACTTTGTACGTTAAAAATATAATTTTCTTTGCCAATAGGCACCAGAATACTGTAGTTATGTGATACCCTTCTCAAGAATGGAGTGGAAAAAAAAAAGGTGTGATCATTTTTGGGGCACGAAAGAAGTGTGTTATATATCTGAATACTCCCTGGACTTAATTAATATATCTGAGCATTATTTAACCATTAATTATTTCTATCTTCATAAATACGGAAGATTGAAGATCTATTCTTTACCATTTTCTTGGTGAATAATCTTCAGGGGATATATCTCTTGGGGAAAAAAATATAGTTTAGAAAGGAAAGCAATTTAGAGAGAAGATAACTATCATGTTAACTGAAAATATTTCTATCATTTGGAATGGGCCAGGCAAGAATATGATGAGGGTTTTTATCTATTCTGCACATAACTGTCAGCCATTATAAACCAGTGTTTCTTATGATTTTTTTTAAACTTGGACATAGAGATGGCTCAGTGAATATTTGTGGTGAAATCTTCTTGATGTTTTGAAGTGATATAATAGAGGTATCTTCATCTTAAAGGGCAGAGTTGGCAACTTAGCAATAACCACATACCAAGACAGTAACCCAAGAGTAGGATGAACTTGCTGGATGTATCCTTTTGCAGTCTATTCACAAGAAGATGAAGTTTAATGAGGTAAAGAAAAGTTCAAAAACAAGTTGAAATTGCAGATGTATGCAGTGAGGTAGATAAGCCTTTATACAAAATAAGGAGAAAACAAGGCTACATTTGGCTCTGTCTATATTTCTTTCTCTCCTCCTCCCCCCAGTCCCTCTGTTTTTTTTGTGCGTTGCTGAGAGGTAGCAATGCATTACAGAATTTTCTGGTATGATGATGCTAGTCTGAATCAATAAAAGAAACCTCATGTTACACAAAGGATACTGAGCAATCTTGTTTTATAATAGGTTACAGAAAGTGACCACACTTTGCATTTCCTGCCCTTGTAGTGGTTTTTGGCTTTCAAAGTCTCCATCAATACAAAGAAAGTAAGAGTCAAGTGAGCAACAGCCTGCTGTGCAGAGACATGAAAACTGACGACAAGGTAGGAAGCAGACAGATCTATACCAAGGTTCACGTTTCAGTCATACCTCTGTCTCCATGTGTGTTGTCCCACCACCCCCAAATGCTGGAGGCTGCTGCATCCTGAAGAAGCTATTAGCATCTGAGATACATGTGTTCTATCTGAAGATTAGTAATCACAAAAGATCTTCACTGGGCTCTGCATTACCACATTGCATTTAATTAACTGCTGAAACATCCTAACATAAAATTAAAATAAAGGTTTCACTTAAACCAAGAAACCAAGAGTGTCAGATTTGTTGCAGGGTATTTCATCATTTTGAAGCTAACCTGCAGCTCTTGCATAAGATCGCTGGTGACTACAATGGTCCTTTGACCTTCTAAAAAGCCTTGAATGGCTCTATGCCTCAAGAGAAATTTCTTGTCTTTTGGGAAATGTAGGATTTATACCAATGGCAAAGAGCTTATACACCAGCTCCACCTTGGCCGTGATTTGCCATGTAGCACATTCTTGGAGCTGGAAATGGAGCCACTGCGTCTCTCTTCCTCTAGGTGAGGAGAATAACAGTTGTGGAGTTTTCTCTCTCTCCACTTTAGGGAAATCATGCCAAAGGTCTAGGAAGCTGCTTTGGGCAGCAAGAAGAAATTCTTACCTGCCTTTATTTTTTTACTTTTTTTTCTTGAGGTGAGCAAGTGGAAATCCAATCAGAATTTATGCATTATTGATCAAAGTTAAAATAAATCACTTGAGAATTGCACCACAGAGACAAAAAAGCTCCTTTTCCTGAAAAAAGAAGGACTAACCATCTGTACTTAACCAACAGATTATGTGGGAAAATATGTTGAATTTCCTATTCAACTTCTCCACTTCTGTCACTTAGATAGTCTAATAACATAGAATAAATATGCTGAATGTTTACATTTTAAATATGAAAGAGGATGCTAAAATACGCCCTTTGTCTTGTTTTCTCCCCTTTCAGTAGGCGAATTATGTATAGACTTTTCCATTGACATCATAATGGCTCAGAAGTCAAAGGAAGTGTAGCAGACAGTGATCTATTATAATATCAATGGAAGTATATGAACTCTACAGTTGGCATCCTCAGTGGAAGTTTAGAAGTCATTTTAAAGAAGTGCGAGATACATCATGGACATATATGGAAGATTTCTATGGATGGACTTGGTCCAATATAATTTTGAACCATTACTGCATGTGTCTGACAAATTGCATAATGTATAAAAAGGTTATAAAATATCTACAATTCATATGCATTAGCTTCCTTTTAAATGCTTCCTTTTTACTACATACATATATTTTTTTTTCTTCTGTTATTGGCCTGTTACATTTTAGTAGAAAACAAACAAAATTATAAGAAAAAACTATTTTTTCCTAATAATTTTCACATTAGACTTTGGCTTCTTAGAATTTAAAGGAACTGCAATATGAAACAGAAACTAGAAGGAGATGAGAGTAGNAGCAGCTTCTTCTAGTAAAGTATTAATGTATTTCAAATTGTGTGGATTATTTTCTGTAGTTCACAACTGCTATAGCATGTTCACCTCATTTTTGTTATTATATCTCAAATACTTTGTTCTAAATAAATTTTAGAATATAGACTATCATCTAATCTGAGTACTAAACTAAAATTAGTTCAACCTCTTTTCGTAGGGTGCAAATTATATTATTTATATATAAATATATATTTTTTAGTGGAGACTGTTAGTGAAATTTAAGACATCCTTTTGAAAGTAATGTCATTTATCTTTCCTAAGGTGAGGGAATTTGTGTAAGACTGCTTTCCATTGATGACAAAGGAACTTCATCAAGAAAGGACGCGTAGGAGATACTGAACACTAATGTGTGTGAAGTTGAACTGCACTTCCTTGGAAGAAGAATAGTTTCAAGATTAACAATTTGTCATCAAAGTATCAGCAGAATTTCTGGTTTGTGAATATCATGTTTTTTAATTGTCATTCGGTATAAGTAAATATTTCCATGAACTATGAAGATATTGCAAAGTTAAGACCATCAGAGCGCCTTGCACTAGGCTGCAGGGAAGAACCTATCCCTACATAATTCTGATATTCTTTCATTATTGTTACCTTTCCTGGGACTACTTTTAAAATTGATCTAAATTACACAAGGATGAGGCATCTGGTGGTATTCTGCCAACTCTGCTAAATGGCTGTACCATCAGCATATCCCAATGCCTGACTTCAGCTGATTGCTCTCAATGTTGGAATGAGTGTTGTTTTATACTTCTATCTGCAATATCTTCCATATTTTATGCAATTATTTTTCCCTTGTAATCACTCTGAGGGAAGGGGTTGTATGCAAAAGTGAGAGAATTAGGCCTGTTTAGGATAGAAAATAGAAGACTGTGGAGAGATGTTAAGTATTCTATATGTAAAAAGTTGACACTAAAATGGAAAGTACAGTAGGTTGTCTGGATAGGGCAGGAAGTGATGTGATTAATCTGAGCATTAAAGCAAATAATCTTACTAACAAAGAATAGTGAAGCAAAGGAATGGTTTGCCTCAGGAGATTTTGGAATCATCATGTTTTTAGGAATTGTTTTGATAAATGTGCTAGGAGTGTGACCCTTCAATTTCAAAAGAGGTTAAGGTTTAATCCATTGCTAACTGTAATGTTGATATGACTTTCTCAGACATGTTCTATTGTTGGGTAGCCCTCTGAAAACTAAAAGAGAAGAAAAAGACAAGAACAAATTGTCTTGGCTAGCTACAAAAACTTGAAAATAGAAGCAAGATCCCAACAGAAATCTGCTTTAGATTTTGTAAATTATCAACTCAAGCATTTCTTCAGCATCCCTCCTACACAGCAAGTATTTTACTCTGGGTAGAAGCAAATGTCCTTGAGAAATTCTGTTCTGCAAATAAAAACATTAACTTAAAACTTAATTAAAATAAATAATCAGGATTTTATGACATTTTATTTTGGTATACCTTGTTGTCCTTGTCATCATTGTGTCCTACAGTTCCAGTTCATGCTCTCTAGGATTGGTATGTTCAGTCTTGAAATCAACTAAAGCACAAATATGTTCCTTCCCAAGTTTCAGTGGAGAAAACTGCTTTCGCAAGGTGCGGAATGACTGTAGAAGCTCAGCATATCTTCAGTCAGTCATACACTTGAAAACTGTGTTACAGATACATTAGTTAAAGAATTTCCAGCAGATCACTATTGAAATAGATTCTCATAGATTTGTTTTGTTTACAATTAACAAGTCCTATTACCTCAAACAGATATTTTACAGACATGGTGTTGTTCTAATGCACCACCTTCCTGTTATTTCACCACCACAGTTATTCTGCAACAGAACTAGCGAAGGTTCATGTGTTGACTAATAGGGCAGCATTGCTTTAAAAATTGCTATAGTATTTTTTGCGTAGATCCACTATGCAAAAATATATGCATTATATCCATACAAAAGCCCACTCTATTTACCTGTGTATCATTATATTGAGGTTTATTTCCTGCAGATTTTCCTTTTAAATAACTAAAGCGATACAGAAAATGAGAGGAATATATTTTTTAAATTGCGCTAGAGTTTGTTGACATAATATAATCTGTATGGATTGACAGTTAGCAAGATAGCCCTAAAATAAGCATATATGTCAAACACATCTATGCCATTTTCAGGACTCCAGAATATTTCTGCCATGGAGTCACTTGTAATTCATTTTGCTTTATGCATCCTTGGTAACTAATGAGAGAAACACACAGTGTAACAGAGGGCCACAGGGCTTGAAGCCAGTCTGCAGGAGAGTATGGCTGGGACAAAAACTTCAGAGGATTTTCTGACATCACTTGTCCACAAACGCGTCTATTTTATCCCTTTCTTCTACAGAAGCAATACTGATCTGGATTCTTAGTGTGGAAATGCATCTCTAACAGTGTACATCCTCAGTGAAATTGTGATGAGCTTCCTACTATGAACAGTTTAGCCAAAGAGCTAACAATTATTGCAGGGCACAGTGGTTTACATGATAAGAGAAAAGCTGATATAATTGAATATTTAAAGTTAATGGTTATACTCCCCACTTTGGCTTAGGATTTTATGAAAAGAAAAAAAAAAAAAAAGAGAGAGAGAGAGAAACACAAATTAAGCACAGTGTGAAACATAAATGGACAATGTTAAATCCTCCATGCCAAATCACTAATCTACTATTAGAGCTAAATACTCTCAAATGGAATATAGCTTTCACTCCAATTAGATTTGAAACAAGCAACTCCCCACCTCCACCTACACAATGTTGCAAATGTTAAATTAAAATACAAAATCAAGTTTTACTCTAATTCATATACACAGAAAACAACAAAAAAACAAACAAACAGTGTAGCAGTAGGGAAAAGTAGGCGAATTCTTTTTTTGTGACATTAGGGTAAATGCTCCTTTGAAAAGATACTCTGGAGGGATTTTAAAAAATGGAGTGTGTTTTTTTCCTTTCACATTTCTTTTTATTCTGTGAAGATCTGGTGAAGTCAGCAAAAATACTTCCACTGACCTAAACTGCCTTTATATACTGCTCTAAGGGGCAGATACAATAAGCAAGCTGGCCACATAAAGGTGGATTAGGTAAAATTTTACTGTCAAAGATAAAAATGACAAATCTAAAAATTTCTACTTTTCTGCTCTATGTCCCTGGAGACAGTCAATAGCATAGGCTTCTTTTCCCCTACACTTTTAAACTTCACCAAAATGAAGTGACTGAGAATGCATAGAATTTGAGAGGACTAAGTTGCTAAAGACTTACCTGCAATAAAGTTTAATTAGCATCCAGAAACTGTTTCTCCGCCAAAGTAGCAAGATTAAATCAATCTGCTTAACCTTTTTTACATCTCCACTTAAGAGGCAAGAGTCATGTATTTGTGCCATTGCTTGTTACAATTGGTTATGTCTCTTATGTTGGCACAAACAAACCTACCATGTGACTTCATCTTCATGTGTATTATGTGATTTGATGTATAAATGGCTATGGCACTAGATTAAAACAAATTTAACAGGCCCAGAATTGAACTTTTGCTTATATTTAGAGGCTGTCAATTAGAAGATTATAAATTCCACTAATTTTGGGATGTCTTAGTTTTATATAGAGTTATATTTGATATGCATAGAGATTATATTTTTCCCAAAAGCAATAGGCAAGAATTTTCCATGTGCCCATAATGGCTGGGTCCATTAGCTACAGTTAAGTTTTAGTCACCCTATCAAGAACACTACTCTGGTAGGCAGCATCTACCTGTGAAAGTAAACTATTTGCTTCATATGCAATTATTATGCAATTATTTTTAAGATGAAGAGCCTTTTTAATGTTGAAGGTGAGAGGAGTTATACTTTCTCAAGTATTACACAATGACCTTTTTTTAAAGTCCTCTTAAGCCATCACTAGAGAGTTGATGATGCTCATACAAAACACTCAATTATTGATTTTTTAAGCACCTTTAAGATCCTCAAGATGCAGTTTATATGCTTGTATAATTTAGAAGATGCACCACAGCTCATGCTTTGGAAAAGATGCCAGATATTTATGGTTGTATGTCACACATGACCTCCCGAGGAAGTACTCCTGTAGTTGAAGAGCAGTCAAATCAAAAGAATAGAAAAGAGTGAAATGTTTTAAAGGTAATTAACAATAACACAGCTTCCACAAATGTATGAGTTTTTAAAGCCCAATAGTTATGACAGTGTGAAGGACAAATGGTATTATTTCCCCTGTAATTTCTTTCTTGAAATGTCTATCCAAGATCTTCGAAAGCTTCAGCGGAGGCTTCTCATCTTTCTCATCCACACAGAGTGAAGTGAAAGTAGAAAAAGGTATTTAGCTCCTCATATATTGTGCAATAACTGTTTGCATTAAGGAAGTTAACATACAGTATTCTGTCTGTAGCAATGCAGAAGTGCCATAGTTCGTGATCTAATGTAGGCGGTGTATCTTTCCACCTACTTGAGCAGATGCGGATTAAGCTCCCAAGACAGAGAATACAAACTCATTCACATATATATATAATGCTTTCTTCCAAACAAGTTAATCATGAGCCAGCAATGTGCCCTCGTGCCCTAGAAGGCCAATGGGATCCTGGCCTGCATGAGGAGGAGCGTCGGCAGCAGGTCGAGGGAGGGGATCCTGCCCCTGCCCCCTGCAGAGATCACCTGCCCCTGCTCTGGTGAGGCCACACCTGGAGTATTGGGTGCAGTTCTGGGCTCCCCAGGACAAGAGGGAAGTGGAACTTCTTGAAAGGGTCCAGCGTAGAGTGACGAAGATGGTTAAGGGACTGGAGCTCTATCATATGAGGAAAGACTAAGCAAGGTGGGCCTTTTTAGCCTAGAGAAGACTGAGGGGGGATCTTATCAATATGTACAAATACCTGTGGGGAGAAGGTAAAGAGAATGGGGCCAAAATCTTCTCGGTGGCGGACAGCGACAGAACAAGGGGTAATGGGTACAAACAGAAACACAGGAAGTTTCACAGAATCATAGAATGGTTGAGGTTGGAAGGAAGAGCTAGAGATCATTTAATTCAATCCTCCTGCTTAAGCAGTTTCCTCTCCATATGAGGAAGAACTTCTTTCCTGTGAGGGTGGCAGAGCCCTGGCACAGGCTGCCCAGGGAGGCTGTGCAGGCTCCTTCTCTGGAGATCTTCAAACCCGCCTGGCTGCCGCCCTGTGCCCCGTGCGCTGGGTGTCCCTGCGTGTGCAGGGGGGTTGGACTAGATGATCTCTAGAGGTCCCTTCCAGCCTCAACCCTTCTGTGATTCTGTCATCTCTATTCATCTTTAGGCTTCTGGAGAAATTGATAATACATATCTCCTATTGATTTCAGTAGGTGTTGGGAGATACATATCTATCTCTGTCACTAGACACTTCTATATCTGTCAAAAACATGTCCTTTAATATCTGAATACATTATTTTCAAAAACACAGAGATCAAATTACTTCATTAATTCATTAATGATTCATAATGAGTGCTCTGATCTATAAAAATATTTTAGTATTTTCATAAGTAAATACAAATCTGAATAATTTTCTCAAGTCAGTGTTTTAAAGTAGTTGTAAACATTGTATTTCTATGCTCTCTAAATTTCAGGGTTTTTATTAATTTGTATTTTATTACAAAATTAAATGCTACTGTTTCTTTGCAGTTATCTACAAGGAGTATTTGTTAACATTATTTCCAATTTCTGTTTGTGGCACACTATTGGAAGTAAATGTTTTTATTTTAATAATTTTCTATTCCTTGGTTAACAGCCTAGCCTGTAATATGTTTACATAGAATGAACTCTTTTAATGTAAGAAATATATTTGATCACATATACGTTGGAGATGAAATCCATTAGTCAACATTTTTTTTTTTTTTGGTGAATAATAAGATGTTTGGAAGTGATACTAACAATTTTATCAGTTTTCATCAATTAATGTACTAATGTTTTCATAATTATTTCTACAACATGTTTCTGCATTGATTTTCATGGCTTGCACAAGGTATTCAGGTGAATAGAGAAGCTAGCTCAAGGACAGAGAATATGGCCTTATAAGTCCAGACAGAGTTGATTAAATTCCAACATGTATAAACACATGCTTATAAAACAGAATGATTCTTTAGAGATTTCAGACAGGAAAAAAAAAAAAAAAAAAAAAAAAAGATTACATTGTTATAACATCTATTTTACTGTGTCCTTAAGTTACAATAAGGAATCTATATTAATTTTTCAGGTGAGATTCTTAAAAGAACATACACATCAAGAGACAGAAAGAGACTATTAGCAGAACTTTTCAGATGTTGTCTTTACAATTTCTTGCCACAGCTTTCCTGGAAGTTGAAGATCCCAATTTCAATTTTAGTGAGGGCTCATCCAGGTAAGAAGCAAGCCCAGAAGACACACAGCCAAACAAAGCCACGGGTGTGAATTCTTACCTGAGAAGCCACCTTCCTGGGTTCTATATCAGTTTTACTTCTTTGTAGTCTTCAGTGTTCTGCATGTTATAGTCTTTGTAAGGCTCCTGACTTAGTAATTTGCAGAAGGCATATTTGTTTGCCTTGGCATGGCAACTGCAGCCTGTGGTTGCTGCATACTTGATAGGGAAACTTGATGAAAGAAGACCTTCCCCAGGAGCCACGAGCATGCACAGTTAGCAGAGCTTTCTACAGCAGGATGAAACAGGCTAGATGCCAACTTTAAGGAGTATTATTTACTCCAATAAAATCTGGCTTTTAAAAGTTAAAAGTTTAAAGTTTGAAAGTTAAAAGCCTTTTTTTTTTTTTTTTTTCCAGGGAGGAGAGAAGAAAACCACTCTTCACTTCAGTGAAAAGTTGCAGGATGTTCACCTTAGCACATCAGCCAACTTCAGATCCCACTGTGCAGATAACTGATAGAACTGGAGTTATTTTTTTTCAGCTATGATTTTACCTTTTGCTTTGTTCTAAAATCTGCTCTGCTGTGTAACAAAAGTACTAGAATACCCTGTAAAAATTAGACTTACTGAAATATTTCCCTAGGTTTTCTTATCAATTAAAACACTTTCAAACAGTACAGATAGATTTGTTGCATGATGCTCCCAAGCATATCCTATCCATCTTGATTCTTAGGGTTGGACATCACTGCAGTGTTGAAGGGTACATGGAAATGTGCTTTGTAGCATCCTAAACATTGCCTTGATATGTGGCAATGAAAATGTAAAATTATGAGAATTTTGTTCAGGATGAGAAAAATCCTTATCAATCTCTTCTTTTTATGGCCTCTGTCTCCCATACATCTGTGTGTAATCTGACCTAGAGATCCAAGACTTGTTAAGTCTTATTGCCTCTCCAAGTGGCATACTGCTTTATCACCTACAGAAATGAAATACTGGCTCAAGCATTTGTGCTGCACTGAATGCAGTGGTTGCTTGTTGAAATTATCTATTTTGCTACATTGCCATTTCATAGCAGAGAACGGATGGATTAAAATGTGTGCTGATTACTATACAGCTGGGACTTTTTAACAAAACGGCTGCATACTTGTGGTACACCAAAGAGCTCAGCTATGTGCTCAGAAGCACTTAAGCTGTGAATCTATGAAGATTCTTACTTGTCAGGATGAGATCCTGGCTTGGGCCCTCAGCGCACTTGGATGCATTCCTTCTGTGGATGATGTTTTTGGGAAGCACATGAAAGTTATGGGACTCTTTTTAGTTTGATATGGACAACAGGAGTAGAATGCTCTCTGCTGCTTTTTCTTTCTTTCCCCTTTTTTTCTAACACTTTTTCTGTTCAAATACAGTCACAGGAAAATACACCATATTTTATATAAACCTTTCAAACATTTATACTACACGCTCTTTTACTCCAAGGAATTTACTTACTGCAAATGTTAAGCATATTAAGTGAATTAGAACATACAATCAACAAAGCAGACCAAGCAGAACACAAATGAAACCGAACTCTAAACACTGTCATTGCTATTACCTGTCAGTAGCGTGATGTGAGCTGAGATCTAATATCAAAATTAAGATTACTTCAAAATGTAAGAACAAGATTTTCCTCTGATCATCATTAATGGTTTTTACATATGCTTGCTGTTCCTGTAATGTATATGAAAGTTTTGAACAAAATTTCTGACTGCAAATATTTCAAGCATCTATTGTTTTTGAATATGTCCATCCCATCAGACTGTCTTCTGAAGGTAAGATAAAAGGACAGTTTACTCTCCGTGTTCTTTGTTTTGCCTTTCTTCCTGTTGGAAAGAGTTACATAATTCTGTTAATTGGCCTCTTTGGATGATATTCCTCCACCTTTCTGTTCAACATTCTCCCTCTTCCCAATTTCACTGAGCATACAAAGGCTTGGTAAAGAAAAGAATAAAAGAAAAAAAAAAGGGAAAAAAAAAAGGAAAAAAAAAAAAAANGCCTCCTCTCCAGATGGACCATTCAGATGCAAAACGCCCCAAAACCGACAGCCTGACCCCCACCCGCTGCCTCAGAGATTGAACGCGTTGGAAAAAAAAAAAAAAGGTTTTTAAGGGGGGAAAAAAGGAGGAAAAAGGTGCCTGGAATTATCCGATTGCCCCGGTTTTGGGGGTGCTCAAGGAGGGTGACCCAGCCCGGGAGGGAAGGGCCACCGACGGGGGGTGTTGGGGGGAACTGACTTCAAAAGATCCCGCTCAGAGACACGGCCCAGCCTGGGGGCTCCCACGTCGCCCGGAGGTTTCATCCGTTGGGATTTAGGGAGCCGATTCCAGGGAAATCCAACCCCCCCACACACCTTGTGCCAGCACCATGACACAGCAAAAGCAAATGGGACAAAATACAACTTAATCCCATGCAATCTGCTGGAAAGGACCAAGCTGAGCTTTGCAGCTGATCCAGCTTTGCAGGAAGATGGTTTAAAAAAAAAAAAAAAAAAGTAAAAAAAAAAAGAAAAAAAAAAAAAAAAAAGGAAAAGGACATGGTAAAGACCCTTTCACGTCATGCTGAAAGCCATAGGTCTGACTGTTGATGGTGTGAATCGGTCAGGTCTTGCAGTTTTCCAGTGTCTTCTCAGAGTTACTGCTTGTGGCCGATTTAACTTTTAATGTTTACGATGGTTCTTTCTGGTTCCTGTAACTCTGTTAGTGTTAAAAAATACTGCTATTAATAAATAGTATGATACAACATCATCACGCAAGCTAAGATCTTTTTCTATCTGTCGTTCTGACATTTACCTGTTTTGATATTTATCTTAGCAGTGACAAATAAGATGAATGTGGTTTTGTATTCATGCAGAAGTGAATTATGTTTACTGTTTCACTCTATAGCTTGTGGAGTATTTTTGTAATTGTTTATTCTGGAGATGTTTGTACAGATAAGAAAAGACTTTAGAACATGTTTCTGTATACTTATATTCCACCATTAAACATTCAGAACAGCAGATGATATCCATATGGGAAGCATGACAAATATAAGAAATGTTATATTCAGGCAGAAAAAAGAGATTGTGTTTAGTGGTCTTGCAAAACCACCACTACAATTGGCAGGAATACTTTTCCTTGTTGACAGTCTCTGCCCAGAAACTTAAGTCTAAATGCTCACCAAGACTCAACTGTACTCTTGCCTCTAGAAGTATTCCCCTTGGGAAAGCTGAGGGATGGTTGTCAGATGGCACACATTTCTCTGTATTAAACCTAATAAAAAACTGCTATTTTTTAAATTCACAATGTGGATACTTCTTTGAGCTGTCATTCCAGCATTTCCCAAAGCACTCAGTGCTCTACAAGAGGATGTGTTTTAGTTATTGTTGTTTTGAAGTAAATGCCAGAAGTATATGGTCTCTTCTAGCTCTGTGCAGGGGGATGCTTGAGCTTTAGGAATAAAACTCTGAATTTCAGCTCTGATAAGGGCTTTCTGAGGAAGCATGTGGAATTCCATAGGCTGCACAGCCCAGGAAGCTACATTTACTGACTGCCTCATATGCAGTAAAGTAACTGTTGCTAAAAAGAGCTACAAAATAAATTAGAAACATTTGGAAGTTATAACAAATTATCTTTAATATTTTTGATTTACTGTGCTGTTGTAGCAAAATGGCATAGAAAGATTATTGAGGCGCCTAAGCTGGTACAGGCATAAACTATGTCTGTACTGTCAGTAGGTCTCTAGAGAATCAAAAGCCACCGGAAGGCACCATTAGTTGGAAAATGGTGCATTCACATCCCTTGTACCATAACATTTTTCTAAAATTCCTTCAGGAATTTTACAAGCATCAGCTACAGTCATTTGTGAGCTGAAATCAGATCTTTTCTTCAGCTCTGAAGAAATCAGTGCAGTCTACAGTGGTCCTTACCTAGTAAGGAGCAAAGTTAAAACAGTTACAGCATAAAAGGTTTCATTATCCTTCATTTCTGTACTGTAAACTGGAAATGGGGTCAGCACTGCTCTTTGTAGCAGCTGGTCATTTGGGATTAAAACTATGTGAATAACTGTCTTATTGTTTTTCTGGCAGTTCCAAAAACTTGAAAAGCAAATTTGTTTCAGATCAACATTTTTTTTTTAATTTAGTCATCTATAAACTTAGCAAATATTATTTAGAGTAAATTGAAATATTCCTTATCTACTATTTTTAATTTAAAAAAAATGCTAAGGAAGTTTCTAAAAGAAAATGGTATTTCAAAAATTTCAAATATTTTGATTTGTTCAGACTTGAGGATTTTTTATGAGAAGAAATTATGAAAAAAAGGAGAAAAAAATAGCATATGTTTTGCTGAGCTTGAAATTGGACTTCTGAGCTGAAAAAAAAAAAAAGCCTTATCTAAAAATTTTACTCAGAAACACTATAGCAAAATGATTCTTCCAATAAAACTAGGACAAAAATGGATGGCGAAAAAAAAACAAATATCTGATGTATGGCTTTACCAATCTATCACATTTAAAAGCATAGTTCAATCAACCATCCAGTATTTTCCATTGGTCTACTTACTTGCTCTCAAACATGCAACAGCCTGTAGGAAGTGTACAGTTTTGTGACTGCTGATAAAGGAAAAGGTACATGACTAATTGCTGTGAAATGATTTTAAAGCTATGAGAATAACTGTGAGAATTTCACAGTAGATGAATTGTTATTATAGAAAAGAGAGATGATCATATTCAGAGCCTATGGATGGAGTAGCTTTAATCTCACTCAGTTCTCTACCTTACACAATACACAGTGATATAGAGAGTGAATAGAACTAATAAAACTGCACTAAAGCAGTAATAGAATCAATATGTATGAGCCAAAGTCTCCAACGTGTTTCAAGTTCCTGCTAAGGAACTGTCCCAAAACCCAGAGATTAGATAATTCTGCATTAGAGGTGCCAAACAGACCCATTTAAACTATTAAGACAACTGGGATGGTGATGCATGATGTCTCTAAATAACATGTTAACCATTGAGAAATTTGCTGAATTTATTCAGCAATAGGTAAAATCAGGGCCAAGTAAATGGCCTGCAGGCAATTAATAATGGCTTCAAATAAGTTCCAGTGTAACAGGTAGCCGCAGAAAGAAACCAAGCACTCATTTGTCCATTTATCATTGAAGTAAAAAGCTGGAGTTAAGCAGAATACAAATCTTCTCTGTGCTGCACAGTGATATCTAAAGCAAAACTACCAAATACCACTAAATAAATCTTGTAAAAATTTGTATCAATTTATATTTGTAAATATCTGTGAAGTTCTCTTTTTTTTTTTTTTTGTAAACTTTCAAATACATTCTTAAATAAAAAGTAAGAAAAGCAAGTCATGCTGATTCCTCAGATTAACACGGTGTTTTTTTCTCACACTTTTCTTGCTTCCTTTTGCTCTTCAGCAAACTACCTGTTTGTTACATTCTACACCTTTCTACCAGGGCGCTAAGCTCCCTTCCCCTGCAGAAGCCTGCAGCATCTCCATGGTGGTCAGCAGCAGGGTGATCATTCACCATGGCTGGGAACCATCCCGTGGGGGGCTTTTGAACTCTTCTATGCATACTGGGATTGTATCAGTCTTGGAAACGCTCACAGTGAACTTGGGGTGGTGGTAAATGACGTACTAGGGCTCAGATTGTACACGCACAGTCCTAATGACAGAAGGGTTGGAAGAAAAATGCCTTGACAAACCGCTAACTTCTTCATTCCCATCTGTTAGTAAAAGAAAGGGAAGGGAGAAGATTCCTTGTCCTATCTTCAAGCTCTAGATGAAATATTAGGATCCTGAGACAACTTTCTAAAGTCATAATTTTACTTCTAAGTAAGTGCTTTTCTTGAAATTCAACTTTAATTATTTTCTTTGTGTGAGAAAAAAAGTTTCAGTCAAGGAATTAAGCTGGGTGAAAAATCATTATTGAAAAAGAAAGTCCAGGCAATATCCTCTATCCAAACGACTATATAATTAGTTTACATTTTTACAAAGCAGACCCTCCCATGGTCCTCTGGTATCCTCTGCTGGGTGAGGTTCATGCCATGATTTTCACCCTGAAACTTTCAGTTTCTGAAATTAATAGGGCCTTCAGATGCCCTATACCAAGATATATATTAAAAAAAAAAAAAAAAAAAGGATCCATTCTAGAACTCTAGAAAGTGCTGCAAAAAATTTGTCCTACAAACTTAGAGGAGTGAAAGTCCTCCTTAGAAGGATTTTCTGTGACCTTGTGTCTGATATCTGAGCTCAAACAATCTGTAGTAATTTTTCCATTAGCTATATTTACAATATGTAATTTAGCAAGCAAAGGTGATAAATTGACACTTTCAGAAAAGCAAGCAAGCGAGTTATGTAGTTCAGGTAAATTTTCTTTTGTATCTTCTCTGTGGGGAAAAAAAAAAAAAAAGCCAGAAAGACTCAGGGGCACATGCTTAGTCAATCTGAGCTTTCCTATGTAAGATGTGAATAGAAAGCCAGCTTTCTTCCTTAGGCCATCAGCTAAAGCATAGTGATGATAATAGAAAGAGTCAACAGAGTTTGAATCAGAAATATCCCGAATAAAGCACCAGGTTTCAGAGACTTTAACCTTAGATATGAGAAGTCTTGTGCTCTTGTAGTTTTCCTGAGGCAGATCTGCAATCTGATGACTTTTATGCCAGCCTGAACTTCTGTTCCTGCTCTAACTGAACTAGAAGATTCTTTTTTTTATTATTTTTTTTTAATATGCCTGGCCCAGTTCACAATGGGATTCCAACATTTCCTGTTAGAATGTCATTTACCAGGAATTTAATTAATCTCCATTTCAAACTGTACTGCAAGCCTCTAAAATTAAAAAGAAAAATAAACATAGCAATTAACATTGAAAGAGAGCTAAACTTAGTACTTGAAACTAAAATTACAATAAATAAAGATGAACCCAAACCAAAACTGAAAAAATGAATGCCAATGAGGACTATTATGTTTAAAAACCAAGTGTGATTGCTATATTTTATATTTTAGGTTAATAAAATAAAAAGATCATGATAGGAATGGCATAATATAATTACATAATCTGAGTCCTATCAAACATAAACCATACTTTTTTTATTGCCATTTTTCTTAGAGATGTTTATTTCTTCTCTCTCCCTCTTTCACAACCAAGATGTGATTTCGAAACACAAGCAAATAAATGTCAAATCCTTCTGCCTCTGTTCTACCATTCCACTTCTGAAATTCTGCCAAACTGAAAATTTCCATTCAGACTGACTGGCATTTGTTGAACTGATTTTTTTTTTTTTTTTTTTAAATTTAACACTCATTTTCAGAAGTAGTGGAAACTTTGTGCAACCCTTGCTGTGTCTATGCATGACATTTTAGG
>VZSV01000035.1:4249408-4277238 GCA_013398735.1 Nothocercus julius | reverse complement strand
CACTGGGAAACAAAGCAGTCTATTATTATCCCCTCATATTTGGGTTCTCCTGCTTAGTTTATGCAGAGGGGATTTATGTGCTATTGTGTAGGTTTGTGTACTTTAGATGCTAAAAATACATGGTTGGAGTTGTGTGGCTGTTTGAGCACATCACACACGTAGCTGTGCAAATAGATGGCTACATGGACCGATGGAAATGTGTTGCATTTAGATACAAGAATCTTGTGGTAAATGTTAGGTGCTCAGCAAAATCTTTTGATAGAAACTGTATGTAGTGATTAAGAATAGAGGTTGTAAGATGATCATTTCCCTGTTGGAAAATGTAAAGAATCTGTGCAGGCTTTGAATATTCTTTTTTTATTATTATTATTTTTAAAAAGTCAGATTTCTGAAGTAACTGATCTTTCCTGTTTATAGAATCCGCGTGGGAGAAACTGTAATGAGAGACCGACAAATGTCAGGAAAAGAAAATTCATTAACAGAGACCTGGCTCATGATTCAGAAGGTGAGGGCTTCTTTCTTCCCCTCTCTGTGACCCCCTCCCCCTCCTTTTTTTACTCACTAATGCAGAGAAGCTTTCTGAGAGCTCTTTATTTATTTATTTATTTTGGAGATATATTTATCTAGATCAATTAGAATAAACAAGACAAGAGAATTGCATTTATAGTTGCAAAACATAGTGGCAAAGGCTGAAGTTGCTATTTCTTCCTTGAATTATCCTGTTGCATTTTAGACATTGCTGCCCATGTTGGTACATAAATGTCATGCACTGGGGCAGAGATTTGCAGTCTTGGGATGCACCTGGCTTTCTCACCTTCAGGCCTTAAAAGATTCAGGACTTACCCTGTTCCTCTGGACTTTTAGCTTTTTTTTTTTTTTTTTTTCCACTGGTGTAAGCACACAGGTGATAGCAGAGGTGAGAATACTAGTGTTTCAACTCTTATTTTTTACTCCAGTTTTGCAGCAGAACTAGTAGCCAAGCTCCAGGGTTCTGGTAGCCTGTTTCTATTGTTGTAACATTGGTGGGGATAAAAATCCTGAGGAGGGGCTTACGAGTGTCTAGAGTGGAAGAAGTTTCGAAGGGCCAAAGGTTTGTAAGCTGGTCCCATCAGTAGCTACTTACATGATTCAGGCTTGTAAACTATAGTGTTGCAGTTACTGTAACACTTCTTTAGGTTACAGGGTCAGTATATACTTACTTTCATACTATAAGCCCTGTATACTTATAGGGGTCTAGAATTTACATAAATCTTAACAGAGTAGGATGAAGATGTGTTGATATGCTTTTCAAAATCCCTACAAATTTGTCTGAAAAAGTTTGTATCTATTCTAATATAGTTTGCAAGAAAGCAACTCTATTTTTTCAGGTAAATGATTTTCCAACACAAATACGACGTATCAGTCCAACAGATAAATGAATAGCTTCTGTCATTTAAGTGTATGTAAATAGTTATCTGTCAGCATTTGTAAAAGAGGAAATCTCTCTCAAAATATAGTAAATTAAAAATAAACCATTCGTCTGTTCAAACATCCTACTTAGTCTTAGTTATCCGTAAACAAAATTTTTCATAACTGAGTTTCTGAGCTTTGCAAATGAGCCAGACTCTCCTCCGGTTTACACCCATTATGTGCAATTGATTTCAGTGAATTGCAGAAATGCTGCTGTGAAATTCAGTCCATGGAGAAAGTGGTTTCACTTTAAAGAATTGCAGTGAGCACAGTGTAGAGAAACTAGTGGTGATTCTCTTGTGGTGCATGCTAAAATATAAGGGGAAGTACATACGATCTGCTATTTCTGTTTGCTACTGCAGCACCTACGGTCTTTGCTTCAAAATTTTGATATGATAGTTATGACCCTTCTGATAAAGAGTATACAGTTTTTGCTCAGTCAGAACTCCCACTGAAGTCTGAGTTAGTTTTGTTTTAGCAGATATTACTGGAGGAGGCCTATATTATATAAGAAATAGTTCACCTGTATGAGAGACTATAATTTTAAACTTACGTTGATGAATGAGTATTTTATTCTAAGGAACTTGGTTAAGAATCTAGTTCTTGTTTCAAGAGTTGATTAAATGATGCCCTTTTTCTACAAACTGAGGTAGAAAAAATTATTAACTGCAGTCTGAAAGTATTTAGTTTTGTCTGTGTATTTGACTGCCAAAGTTTAACTCACAGAAATTGTTCTTTGGGGAAAAAGTACATTTTGAGCATGTTTTAACCTTAGGGAGGGAGTAAAGGTGGCAGTCTTTTATCCATGTTTTCATCTTTTTGCAGAACTCTTTCAAGATCTGAGCCAATTACAGGAGACATGGCTTGCAGAAGGTAAGGGGGGGAAAAAAACTGCTTGTAAAAAGAGGAGAAACAACTCTGGAGGAGAAAAAAAAAAAAATCCTGAACTTGCTGTCTTAATGTTCAGCCCAATTAATTGAGCTCTAAAAGAGCCACCTCATGTGTCATGCATACATTAGAGCCTCTGATGAGTTTGTCTTTGGGGACTCTGGGGCTGCTCTACCCAGTGTCATCACAAATTACCAGGAGAAATTGCTTCCAGCTCACAATCACATCTGCTTTTGGCAAGAACTAATGCACCAAGACTTCACGTTCTAAGCCTCTGTTCAGATTTTAATTGCAATTGATCAGGTTTATATTATTGTACCTCGAGAGACTACATACAGCCAGAACTGGGCTTGCTGTTTCCTTTAGAGCAGCACATATAATTATTTGGTGTTCTGGTGGAGTACTTTTCTGATGGCAGAAATTAGTTTCTCTGGTTTCATCGGGACGGGATGCTTCAAGATTTAAGTGCGAGTGTCTTCTTTCCACCTTGTTCACAACACAGAACTTTAGGTGTGTATGGAATCCTTAAGAAATACTATTTTTTTTTTTCTCAGAATTCTTTCAATATTTGCATGTTAATCTCTTCATATTTGTTATTGTAAGATTGTGTATTGGGTTATTAGAAAACTGACATTGGTCTTTTTAAGCTTGCTTTTTTTCTAAATATTTCGACTAATCTTTTGGAGTATATGTTGCTGAGGATTTAAAAACAGGAATGCAGAAATCTGAATTTAGAGTAGATAGTGAGGGATTCATTTACCAATAACAAAAAGATGAGCTGCTGCTGCAGGAGAACTTTAAGAAAATGCAAAGGAGCTTTCTGCTCGTGAAAGTGTATTTGTTCACTTCAGCAATATTTTCTGATAATTTTTTCCTCCTTCGTATTTATACCATTGCTTATATTGAGCATGAAGATTCTTATGCTTTGTCTGAGCTGAATATATTTCAGGGTGAAATTTTAATGTAAACTTTTGCATTTGAAGTAAACATTATTTTTTTGATTCAGGTTAACATAATTTCTTCAAACTTGTCCTGCCTTAGATTAATTTGTTTTAATTTATATCGTGTACTGGATTATGTACAGTTGTTTATAGAATAGATGCTCTGCTTCTTAAGGAAGAAGAGACATTTGGGTGAACTGCTTGCTGCTGCTTTTTATAGAAAGAAGGAAATATTGCTGGTGACTACTTGGCTATATACTGATTGTCTTTTTTTTTTTTTAATATGTATATTTTTATATGTAGATAGTAAAGTCTTTAACCTATAAATAAGTTGCAGGGTTTTGTTAATTTTGATGACATTTTTTATTCCCCTAGCATTATGTTTAGCAGGTAGTAATTCTGTATATAATCAAAACTGTTCCTTTAAATAATGGAGCAGAGATTATAATTTTTGTGAATTAATATAATTCTTTTCTAATCACTGTAAACAGTATGTCCTACAACAAGACAGTTTTTTTTTTTATAATGATCGAATACATTTGTAACTTTCCCCTTTTACTCAAAATGTCTTACTTCGTCTTGTCTCACTCCATTCTAACAAACTAGAGGAATGTTAGAATGTTATTCAATATATGATATTTTTTGATGGAAAGGAAAACTTTTAGCTCAGTTGATCACCGCAATGTCTGGTTTTGTTTTTGAAAATCATTAAATTTCTTTGATCATTAGTCAGAAAAGTACTAGCAGATTCATAATATATGTGCAGATAATGTAAGTTTAAACAATAGTATGGAATTTAAAATTAATAATTTCTGTAGGTACATAGGTTACTGTAATGGCAATTTTTATTCTAGAGCCACAGGACTTATTTCAGACTAGGGTGAAATCTTTGAAATCTTTTCTCGTTGCTTTAATCGAGTCTACATCACTTTATAAATTTAGGTTTGAGAGAGAAAGGTGTCTAATCCTGTATCAGTTAGGTGTAGAAACCTTTTCACATTGCCTTTTCATAAAATGCAGATAGCATCACCTGGTAAGTATTTAAAAATGGAGAAAAGAGCTGTCTTTTTGCATGGCAGAGGATAATAAAGCTGCAGCATTTTATAATTATAAATTTTCAGTTTATTGAAACTAAATAATAGAAACTTTCCAATGTTCCTGAAAGATTTTTCTGTTAAAAGAATCTATGTGCTTCAGGCCATGCCATGGTTTTAACTCTTCCATAAAACACAAACTTTATATAGCTTTTTTAAAGGCTAAACTAAAACTGAAATAAAAAGTCAAGATGAGAAAAATCAAATATTGATCTATTAACTTGAACCTTTCTTTTCAATTAACTCCCTCCCCCCGACACACACTCTAAAGTAGTCTCTAATATAGTGGGATGGGAGAATATTGAAGCTTTGCTCAAAGGTCTAAATGGGTGAGTTTAGCCAGGAAACTGATTTTGAAATCAGACTTGTTTACCCATTGCTAGATGTGTCCATTTATGTTCTTCTGGACCTTCCTAGGCTAGAAGTTTGCCAATTTGGCAGCATCAGTAATGTTTACATAGTTCTTTTCATAATGCTCTGGAGCCAGGGAAATGACCATGAAATCCTAAAACATCTTGACCCTTCTTAAGAAAAGCAGTGGCAGCTGACCAGGTTTCTCCCACGAGTTCAGATCCCTACTGGGGAGTAACCAGGTCAAAAATCTACTTATTAGTTGGGAGAAGAAAGTGAATTGTATTTTTATTGCACAAAGAAGGCTTGCAAATTTGTTGTTTTGCTTTTGTTTTGTTTTTCCCAAAGGTATCTTTACTACATCACGTATTTTAGCCTGCAGACTTTTATAGTTTGTCACCTGTGTTCTGTGAAAAGTTGATGGTGAATAAGTAAACACAAAAGAAGTGTATTCTTTACTGATTGAAGACAGTAGAAGTTCACATGTGTTAAAGAATTAATTCAAAATGTAAACAAATCAGTAGCCACTTTAATATTTTATTAGTCCATAATTAGCAAGCTGAATGCTACTTGCATAAAATTTCCAAATGTATTCTAGCTCCATGCTAGATTTTACTGGAAACCAGTTTTAGTGTGTAGTACTGCAAGTGTAAGAAAGAGTCTAAACTATTTTGATGCAAAACTTGCTCTAAATTAGGTTCCCTACTGTAAACTGTTATTCAGCATGGAGAATAGATAGATTGTAGCTGTTTCCTGATCCGAATAATTGAAAATGGGAAGCCTGTAGTAATCTGTTTCAACCTTCAAACCTGAAAGGAAATAGTTAAAATTGTCTATCGCTAAGCAAGACAAATATTATTCAGATAACTTTTGTTTTACATTTAAATAACTGGATGGCAACATTTTGTCATGATAATATTATAAAATGACTTTATTGATTCTGTATATTTGGAATTAGATTGGTTTTGGCAGATAGCAATTGTTCAGTGACTTGAAAAGATTGGTTCAAATATTAATCTAATGTTATCTCATCATGGTAGCCGTTACTTCTTATTATGGAACGAAAAGAAGACAGAAAAATTCCTAGCAAGCGGAAGTCACCTGCGCATGGTGGAAGCATTCGGGCTTAGGAGAATAACAGATTAACTGCCCCCCAAATCAGATTGTTTATTAAAAATATCTTTTTCTGGTACCAGTTCCTCTGTTAGCTGGTTGAAAATGTGTAAAAGTCATCAAAGCAAAGATGAATAATACGTTTATGCACAAGATTAGGGCAATAGGTGTTTCCCTTCTTGGATGGTAGTAAATTTGCAAGTAAAAAGTTATGTTCTTTATGTTCTTTAGGTGAGAAAATACAAAATACCTAAGTGAACAGTAACTGGTTTAAAGTAATAGCTACAGGTAACGGATTCATATATCTACCACAGCTTAGCTAGACTAAGTGGATAGCTAGGCTAAGTGGCTTCTTAGATAAGTTAGAAATATGAAAGAGCTACTTGCTATCTGGAAAATAAGCGATTTATCTCAAATAATTAATACTCAAATTTGAGATGAACTTCAGGAAATAAGTTTTTGTCCCTGTCTCCTATAATGAAGCATAACCTGATGATGATGTCCGGTCCAGTTTTGCTGTCTATTCCATGAATAAGGATGTGTGAAAATGAGGAGCTTATTCCAAGGGAAGGTTTTTAATAAAAGAAAGTACTAAATCTTTAAATATTAGTGTAGTTAGGGTGGCTTTGTTTAAAGCAATGAAGCGTAGCAGCTTATATCGGGTAACTAGCTTCGTTCTGCCAGAAAGTCGTAAAATTTACTTAGTGTAAGGTAAATGCCATGTAGCCCCCGTTCAAGAACTATTAGTGAATCTGCATTTTTTCTAACAGCAAAAATAGTCAAGAAAAGATAGTTTAATATCTTCATGACTAAGATCTGTCTGGTGGGCTGTACTCTTAAAAAGCGGCATAAGCTTTTAAATTTGTAGTATGTAATGCAGCAAATAACTTTTCTTTTTTCTTTCTTTTTCTTGGCCCCTAGTCATTTGAGAGATTTGGCTTCCCAATCCTTGAAATGCTTGGTCTTCAATATGTGTGCACAAAAGAAGGGAGGAAAGTTATTTTAGGCAAAATGATTTTGTTGGTCTTGTTTAAAAAATAAAAAGTATCCAAAACAAATAATACCACCAGAAATCTTGTACAATAAGGAACTTTTGCTGGAAAGGTAAATGCCTTTTATTTAAAATAATAATTTTATTCAAAAGCATAGCGGGATTTGTGAACCATGAGGGATATAGCTAAATGTGAAATGTGAGTGCTCTTTATATACTGACTTTTCCCTCATTTTTAATATAGCATTAAATGAAGAGCAGATTCTGCAAGCCCATCTTCATCTTGCTAGGGCTTATTCACATAAGGAAGAATTTTGAGATCTGGAGCTAGTTTTGAACAGCATTTAAGTTTGTTAGTCAGAGCATCTCACTTTATGTTAAAAGGATTTGGAGTTGTTTTGACAGCAGATCCTGTGCTTATGGGAAATATTTTTTTGCATCTTGAAATTTGCCACTCTGTTGCCTTCTGAATGCTTCTTTGTTAGAAACAGTTGTTACTCTAATAATAATAATAAAAAAACCTTACATGGATACTTAAGATTTATACATTCTTTCAGGTATTCAGGACTGATAATGAATCTAGCAAAACTCAGCTGGCTCATTATTTTTGTGGCCTGCAGTCTTAATTCAGAGCAAGTCAAAATAATGCTGTTCTTGTATAGTTTCCCGTCAATTTCAATTGAACAAATCTTTGATATTTTAAAACAAATTGCTCTTGGCTCAGAGTGAAGCTTGAGGTCAGGGAACACAGTTAATGTAGGAAATGGTGAGATGCCCAAAATAAAGTTCTGGAGTGAGGCAAGGAGGCGTGCAGATTGTTTTTCTGGAAAGTTTCCTCTTTTTGAGAGGAACACCTTTTCTCAGAGTGCAGCGGAGCTTTTGGAAGCAGGGGGAGAGGAAGAGTTAAATTTAAGCCCTTTCAGTTTGCTTGACTTTTAATTTATTAAATAATGTTCCTCAGCAGGTCTGTGCTACATCTTGAGACAAAGCAGTGAAATCAGTGTGTTTATGCCTAAAGTTCAAGTTTACTTTGCTGTAGCTTTCTGGAAGGGTGTGACATGAAAAGCTTGTGGTTGAGGCCACATGGTTCATGCTGGACTGTGTTTTTGTGAATGGAGGCAGAACTCCAGTTCTGACTGCTTGTCTTGAGGAATTGCTTAGGAGATCAGCTGTCTCATTCACTGGCAGAAAGAATGACTCATACATCTTCTGCCTTGTTTGGCTCCAGGTCATTGTTACAGTGGATAGAGCTGGTTTTAATTAAATATTAACTCCTTTTGTCCTGGATGCTTCTGACTGGTGACTTTTTATTTTTGTTGACTTGCAGCAAGCTAAGGGGCCCTAGTTTTAAACTATTTTTTAAAATTTGTTTTTCTGGATTGCTTTCCATTTGGAAAATATGTCCTAAGTTCCAGCTTTTTAGAGGCTTTAAAAAGCCTCTGGAAAGTACAGGCAGGTATTAAGTATTTTTTCTGCTTTGAACATTTGCTTTTGGCAAATGAATTTTTAACTGAGTAGGCTGTGAAGCTGTAATATCTAAACATATACATCCTCAAGAACGTAGCTAACAATTTTGTCCATTTCCCAAATCATCTTGAGAACCAGGAGAAAAGGAAGACTTTTGGTATTAACCTAGGCAGGGCTGGATAGATCATGGTGCAGATGTTGTCCACTTCAGGAGTCAGAGGCTTGACGGTATGAATGCAGAATGAACTATAGAGCTGCTGCTGCTATTAGCAGTAAAAGCCACGTGCTTAACATCCTTGAAAACCTTTTATTAGTCTTTTGGTGTATACTTTGTTTCTCAACCCCCCATAACTAAGTAGCTTAGGGAAATGTTCTCAGTCAGACGATGATTTCAGATAGTTTTCCCAATACACTTCTGAATGGCAAAGTAAAAGAAGTTTTGGTGATTTATGCAATGTGTCTTGTGTTGAGTATTTTAACAGAAGACCAATGAAGATTTTATGGCAGACTTGCTGAATTGCAGTATCAGTGACTAAAAGAAAAGAGGAAACGAATGACATGCATATATAAATGTGCAGACAGTTGCAGCAGTCCAAGTTACATTTTGCTTTCACAAATGTGAATTAAAATGTCTTTACTTATCTGCCTGCTTGTTTAATTTGCTGTAAAGACTGTCTCTAATTACCCCAAGTCAGGGTACAAAAGCCCTCTTCTCTTTGAGTAGTAATCTACCCATACCATTTGCCTTCTCACAGCAAGATCCTGGAGGAAGAAATCTGTGTATTGAGTAGGTCATTGCTACAGTATAAATGTGTGTGAGCTGCAGTTCTCTTAGTTTGAAAATAGTGCCAGGCTAAACGAAGGAGTAAACTAACAGTTTTGAGTTTCCATCCCTAACAGTTAAAGCGGTCCTGTTAATTTCTGTGTATAGGCTTCTGGGATCATTTTGAAGGTACTGATGCTTTTAAAATAGATTTGAGTAGGAAATTTATGTTTCCAGCTCTAGCATTTGGGTATTATTCTTTGCTTTGTTTTATTTATAATTTGCCAGGGTTCTAAACACTTCTTAGCTTGCTGTATTCCTTTTGCTACGGAGGCTTTTAAGTTTATATCAATGTTGAATTTAAAATATGTTTTAACAGTAGTCTCCACCTGTTTTCAAGAGTACTGACAGGTATGCCTTGGTCTTTATTAAACATGCCCATATACATTTCGGGGATCCATAAAATTAAGAATATTTTTCTTGTTTATGCCATATCAAATCAGTGCTAATTCCAGTTGCTCTAAAGGAACCTACTGGTTTTGCATGGATATTCAACTGGATTTGTTCAGGTTTTTTTCTCATTCTTTGACAGTAAGAACAGTTAGGGACAGGGAAAACGAAGGCCCTGCTTGTGATAATATGTGCATAAATCCACATAGCTTTTTTTTTTTCTTTTTTTTGGGGGGGAGGTGAAGGTGAATTGTTTTGTTTGTCTCTGGGGTAGTTAAACTGATAAAACTGGAATAAAGCAATGGAATAAAGAAGCCAGCACTCTAAGTGTGTTCTAGAAAGTTATACAAAATTGCTGTCCTAATTCTGCAATCTCTTCCTGGTTTCAACAGCAGGCTTTTTATTTTGTCTTTTTTTTTAATTATTTTTCCCCCCAAATGTCCTCATTTCATTAATGAACCCTTTTATTTTATATATAGATATATAAATATATGTATGTATATATAACCTCCTTACTGCATGTGAAAGTGCTAGTTAGCTTAAGGAAAATGTGTAAGATGTGCCCTTTGTAAACAAGAAATTATTTGCTAGATTTACTTGAACTTCTTATGTACTCATAAACCATCCAAAAACAATTGGAAATGCAAGAAATACTTAGGATTAGCCTATTAACTAGGAGACCTTGCTTTCATAATTGGATTCTTCTTTGACAGTTGAATATTTTGCATTTTTGTAGGGAAATGCTTAACGTTTGCATGCAGTGAATTGCATGAAAGGTCAGAAACTTAAGAGTGCTGGTATTTGGGCTCATATTGTCCCAGAGTTCATTTCTGGTAAAAGTCCTGTGGTTTCTCTGAAGGAAAGAGAAATGTAATGAGTCAAAAATAATAGAAATATTTGGTTTGGTGAAATGTTTTATACAGCTTTAGACTTTAAAGACACTAACATGTTCTCAGAGATGCTTGTTTCTTAAAAGTGTAGGTTACTATATATATATATATATAGTATATAGTGTGTGTGTATATATATATATAGTATATACTATATATATTTTAAAAAAACAAGACAACGTGTATGTATTTTTCTCAGAGTAATGTTAATTCTCATCATATGCTTACCTTATTTACACTTCCGTTAAGATCCATATTGGGAGGTTTCCTAAGGTCCTTTGTTCTTTAAGGGAATTTACTGTAATTAAGATATTAGGATTGTTTTAAAACCGAGAAGAGATATTGTTTTCAGTATAATGAGCCTGATTCTGAACTCTCTACCTAGGTTAAAAAAGCCTCCAGTTAAGTCACTAGAAATATTTCCTGAGTAAGGAGTAAAGATCTGGTCCATGAAGAATACTGTAGTGCACATTCAGAATAATTGTAATTATAATTAAATATGCATTCTTCATTCAAGCAGATTCTATGCAAACTAGTAGAAGTTGCACATGTGTAAAGGTAAACATACATTTAGCGCTTCCTAATCTGGCAAGTGTTCTGAAAGCTTTTAAGGCTGTATTTTATCATTTTATGCATTTAATGATTTGATAGTTGCTGTTTCAATAAATGATTATATAACCTCTTGAATCTTGTTGGGTAACCAGATCATGGCAGATGTTAACTTTTAATTAAGGACATATGAATTATTTGCTTGCCTTTAGACAAGACCTATGTAAATTAAAATATTTTCAAACAGAGAGTGTTATGTAGCTTTGCTACAGTGATTCTGGTTAGCACATGTTGACAAAAAGATGACAAAGTTCAGTCACGGGAAGCCGGATCTCTCTCAGGATTCAGCCAGAACTAGTTGTTATCTGACGATGCTGCTTCTTAGCATTACGTTCTGCGGTTTATTCACCTACACTGTAGCCACCGATAGTGCGTGTTCAGTAGTGTTTCAACTTAAATGCTTTAAATGAGTCATCCGCACTGTACCGTAGGTATCCTGTGAAAGGGAACTGTGGTGCAACAGTACCAAATTATGTCTCAGCAGCCCTTGAAACAATCGTGTTTTATAGCGCAGATGTGAAATGAAAATTTCCTGAGAGCAAAAAATGGTATTTCCAAAGAGCAGAAATGATCTTACGCAAGGTGCCTGGATGTTAATAATGATTCTAGCTTTAAGTAAATCATTTTTTTTTTTTGTCGTTTTTTTGAGTGTGTCTGAAATGTCACCATTGAAATGTGAATTCTGTGGTCTGATGAAACAGTTCTTTTTGAGTAATTAAAATGATAACAAAACAACAACAGAAACCCCATAGTGCGTTGGCTGACTGCCATGCAAAATCGTGGTCGTTCGCAAGACTACCAAAGATGCCCTAGTTTGGGGTTAAAGACGCGTGAGTGTTAAACGCTGCGGTTTGTTCTTACGCAGCGATGCCCTGTGAGGAATTGCAGAGGAGAGCGTCTGGCGGGGCCGTGGCGACCCTCGCGCCCCTGCAAGGAGCAGGGTCCCTCGCTGCCCCTCACCAGGGTCCTCCGCACGCGGAACCGGGGCCGCCCCGCGCTCACACCGCGCCGGCAGCTCCATCCCAGCACTTACCTCATGCTAAAATGAGTCTGCTGCCCAATTCCATACCCCACAATGAGAATAAAATCCTAGCTTTAATCTTGGCTGTGCTTCAAATTAAGCACTAGAGTCTTTATTTATGCTTTAATGGCTTCTTTTAATTCTTTCCTCATTTTCTTTTTTTGTTTGTTTGTTTTTTGTTTGTTTTGTTTTCCTGTCTTCAGCTCAGGTACCTGACAATGACGAGCAGTTTGTGCCAGACTATCAGGCTGAAAGTTGTAAGTATAGTATGAACCATTGCTTTCTTTTTAAAAAAAAATCTCTCTCAATATATTGATGTTTGTGTCTTGTGTTTGCTGTTTGACTGTCACCTGCAGTCCTTTTGCCGCTCGGTGACGTCGGCATGAGAAATAGATAACGCAAGTAGCGTTTCGAAGCGCACCCATCACGGGTGGCTTTGGGTGGAGGTATAACCTGTAGTGGGGGTCCCCCTCCTCCCACTCCCACCGCTCATCTCCCCCATCCCTGGGGAAGCAAGGGTGCTCTGTGGAGGTGCCGGCGCTTCCTCCGCGCGCAGCGCAGGAGGAGGAGGAGGTGAGCACGGGACGAGGCCCGGAGCACAAGCCCCTCGAGCTGAAATCGAGCTCTTCAGGCAGCTTTGTAAAGAGTTTTCTCCATGTAATTAATCGAATGCAGCCCCTGCTGAAGTGTTTTAGGTCATTTGAGCAAATGTTGTGCTGATTAGCAAATGCTTCTCAAGCAAATCTCCCTTTGAATTAATGGGAGAAAGCAGGAATGATGTTAAGCTGGGTGCTCTGCATTACATTGTTTGCTACTCTTTTTAACATATGCCAGAAGTTTATTAACCTGTACCCCTGAAAGCTTGCCCTTACCTGCTAAAATGTTACTACTGTGCTAAACCCTGGCTTCCCTTTGATGTACTTGCTGTTCTGTGGTTTTGACTTGTTGCAAGGGCATAGTGAAAAAATGGGATTGTGAACGTTGTATGACCAAGTCACAGACTTGCTCCCGTAGGTATCTTTCTTCCTCGCAACTAATCTCTCCATCATCAGAGGTCTCTTCTAGACAGCGCCTGCTGCTTGCAGCAGAGCGCAAGGGAGCTTTTTCATTTTGCTAAGTAACTTAAATTGCGTATCCTATCAGGGAATTATTGCAGTTCACTAAATCAGGTGCCTGTTAAATACAGCATTCGTTTATTGAGATGTTGGGATTAAAATTAGGGAGATAAGAGGAGGGAAAAAAAAAAGAAAAGCATTAAAATAGTTTTTAACCCATAAAACAAATTCAGAGTTGGTTAGTTTTTATATAAATTTTGGAGGATTTTTATGCTTCTTTAAAAGCAGTTTTAAAAGAACTAACTAAGAGTATGTATGACAACATTTTAGGAAAATTGAGGTCTTTTTTGTTTGTTTTGTTTTTCTTCTCTGGACTCTGATAGTGTGCCAGTGCAGAAACAATTTATTTTTGATTTTTCTCTACTAGTGCCTGTGCATATACTAATGAGCGTTTATGGAATAATGGTCACTTTTAAAATTGCTCTTTGTAAGAATGGTTTTCACCTTTGGGTTCATAGGCAATGCTTTGTGTTATAATAGGAAAGCTAAAATGGTTCTATAAATTGAAAATTAAATCTCTCATTCTATGTATGGAGCTGTGCCCAAATATAGCCATGTATGCATATGTCCTTTGTGTAAGAGTACAAAGTTCATTTGGGGCTTCTATTAACCCACAATTATCGTTACACAACAAGTCAATGATTCTTGGAAAATAATTTGTGAACTGTGAATGAAAAGGCCCATTGAAGCTTGTCATTGCTTTTGGTGATAAAGAAATTCTCCTAACATGGCTATTTTATTAATGCTGCTGCATTTCAAAGTTCTTTAGCCACAGCTTACACAGTATTATCAAAGGAACATTTATTTCTTCATTTCAGTTGCTTTCTTTATCTTAAGTAAAGGTCAGGAGAGCTTCCTGGAGAGTTACTCTGGCAAAGGTTATGGAGTTTCAGATATATACTTGGATATAATGTAGAGCTGTGGGCTCTACAAAACGGGAACGGAGATCAACATAACCAAAGCCACAGGGAAATTACTGTTGTAGAAGTGCCACAATTATGACTGTTTTTTCTAGGATCCAGACCTGCCTTCAAACTGTATTATAATTACTCACTATATATAATCTTTAAGTCCATATATAGTGCTTGCCCTATTACTTGGCAGCTGCCTAGCAGGAGGGTGTTTTTTTCATATATTTTTTTTTTTCCCCGTTTGTTTGATTTTTGCCTTACATGGGAGAGGATGGGCCAGCCTTCAGTGCAAAGGTTCAGTGTTTAATACACATAATGGAGTTGAATAAAGGTAGCGAAGGGCAGAAGTGAAGCCAGCGAAGGAGGTCACTGTCTAGTCCACAGGTGACCATGCTGTGGTTCACCTGCATTTTTGGTGCACTTTATTTCTCTGACCTCGTTTAAATTTCGTGCGCAAGGCTTGTTTATGGAGCACTGTACGAATAGGGGTATGCACCTGTAATTTACAGAATACGTAAAGAAGTCCTAAGTTTTGCCCTGAAACAGTTACAGCCTACAGTGCAGGTGCAAAAAATCAGCGAAGTTTTATTTCTAGCTTTGTTCCTTAAAAAAATTGTGTTTAAAACTAAATTAGATAGACTTGTGGTCATGATATGTAAAGCATGGAAAGAAGTTGTACAAGGTCCTGCTATCAGTAACAGTTCTGGGAAGCTGTGGTTAAACCTTCTCGCCTAGAAATCAGCAGATTAGTCACCTCTTGAAGCAAAGGTGTGGAAAAGAGTGGAGGAACTGGTATTTCAAAGAACACGTACTATAGCCTAGTACGGTGCAGGATTAAATGTCCCTTACAGTGCAGTGGGTTCTCCCTTTCTTTTTTGTAATAATGACTTCAACTAGTGAAACAGCGCTGGTATTAGTAACTAAGGGAAACATTTAGTTTAGATTAGATATAGAGTCCATTTTATCCACTTAGGGATTTAACTTCAAAGCTAGCTGGGGACCACGAAAATTTCAATTATGAGTGTGCTATTAAACTTCAATCAGTTTTAAAAAAGCAAACATTATAGATATTTATAGGTAGGTGTGGTCTTTAGAGACTGAGGGTGAGATCAACGGCTAGCGTAATTTCATATAATGTTATTGATGTTACTAGATTTACACGTACTTGTATTTGCTAAGAATCCAGCATGTCAAACTTTGCCTTATGCTTTAAACTTTAGTTTACCTGTTAAAATTTGAATGTGTTTTCTTCTTCCATTATGGTCCTTCCTCCCTGCACTACTCCCCAGTAATCTTTAAAATGCATGTGCTTCCCAAACCTTTCTTCTTGACACAGTAGCCAAAGGCACATCTTGTTTTACCTTTTCACTGTGCAGTTTTTAACCTTGGCTACCTGTCACAAAGGCCTGTTTTGTGCTCTGTCAGCTGCGTGAAGCTGAGGTAGGAGCTGGCCTGTTCTGATGAAATTTGGCAAACAAATCACAATTAGTTTCTGATAACCTTCTGCTTTATGCAACAATTCAACTTTTTCAGTTTGAAGGGAGAATAATGCGCGCCGAGAAGAACTTTTTATCTTGCAATTACACAGGAAAAAAATATGACAACGGCATACTAAATGGTGTAATTCTCTTAGCCTTTCATCTCCATTCTCCCCGTAGGGAAAAAAAAAAAAAAAAAAAAATCCTATAAAGAGAGGGGGGAATCACTTTTGTTGGCATTTACTTGGAAATTCTGTGTTGGCAATGTTGTTCTGTCCCCGTTCTGAATTGACGGCTGTATTTGATGCTGCACCAGACTGCCAGTAGTTTTCTAGTAGTAATTCTGCAACGATGAGGAAAGTTGCGTAAGACAAAAAGCACAAGTGTGTGGATATATTTATATATATATTTTTGTGTAGATAACACTTTTTCCAAGTTCTTACGTAAGACTCCTTAAGCAGTTTTGGTGTCCCCATGAAGACTCTGTTTACTTGTTCAGAAGTATAACTCGGGTTAACTGCCTCAGATAAGGTTCCTATTGTTTCAGGTCCATTTTCATATACTGAGGAGGAGCCAGATCCTGAACTGGCTGTAATCAGTGGCAAGGCTTCCAGATACTGTAGAACAGCAAGGGCTTTTCCAATCTAGGAGTAAAAATGAATTAATTGTACAGTTTGCTTGAAGTTAATAGCGTTTGAAGTGAAGATTGCTTGCTCCTACTGTTTGGATGGTTTCTGTGACAGACACAAGAGGAAGTAGGTAGGATTTGCTGATGTTTAAAAGATGTAGTTGGCAGAGAAAACTCGGTGCTATCAATTGCACACTGATTTGTAATTCGACCTTGGTGCAGTCAGTTATAAACAGGGATTACCCTGCACCAAACCAGGATGCCTGGTCCTTTAAGTCCTTTAATGGCGTAATCATATTTTGGGGGGTGTATTTAATGATTTGTATTAATGTTCATCTGTCTTTTTTTTTTTTTTTTTTTTTTTTAACCCTAAAATGTAGGCTATCCATTTAAGATTCTTGCTAAACTCTATTTTTTTTCTTTTTATTATTTTTTATTATAGGATTTCTGCTATTCAGGATTTGTGTTGGGTTTTTGTGCCCCTGATCAGTCTCCTTCCTTTTTTTGTCCTTTTATTCCTGTATTGTTTCCCTGACCATCACAACCTTAACTTAACACTGCCAAGGGGTAAATGTTAATGTTAGACCGCAGCTGTTGACAGCAAATTTGGAAGGGCTGGCTGTAAAATCTCCAGTCCTCCATGTCTGATTAAACTTTAAGATAGGAAAAATACTTCTTAGCAATAATTTTGTTGCTCAACCTTCAAACCTTCAAGACCTTTATTTATTCTCTTGTTTTTTTTTTTTTTCCCTCTCTCTGTCCTCTCCAGGTTTAGCGAACAGCTTCTTTCAATGTAGAAGCCAGGAGCCTTAAATTATTCAGAGCTGTGCTTTTTAGATGCACTGGCTTGCAATCTTTAAAAGCCTGTTAAAGAGAGATTCTTTACATAGGCTTCAGGTAGTTGTATTCTTCTGTCATTTTAAATAATGGCTTGGTATATTCCAAATGCAGTTTAAATGAGGAAAAGCTTTAATATTTATTTACGTGTTTGCAGCCTGCAAAGTCCTGGTTGGACTTTTTTTGCACTATCAGATGAAAAGTGCTCTGGGTTTGTTTTAATATCTTGCTTTTACCATCTGTGAGTTAAATTTCAAAACTGAATTTTACATCTAGAGGAGCACTTCCTATTTGCTTTAGTTTAGCAAGAGTTGGTGTGCAACTGGTAAAGTTTGATTTTCATTTATTTTGGCGTGTTTTGAAATGTTGTTAAAAATTGTCCTGATAGTCTCTATTTTTTTTAATTTCCACTGGACCCGTGTAAGTCATAAGGAGGTCTATTGACTGCATGTGTTTTTTTTTTTGTTTGTTTGTTTGTTTGTTTTTGTTTTGTTTTGTTTTGTTTTTATGACACAGAATAGTTTTAATTATCCAGACTGTAGAAATGTTTTGTTAGTAGCCAGTTGCTGGCTAATACCAATGTGCCTTTAAATTAGAAGGAAAAATATGTATTTTTTACAGTATGTGTGTATGATAGGAATTGCCTTTTTTCTTTTTTTGTCCCCCCCAAGTGTTATTCTGTAAGTGTGATACTGCAGGAGGCAGTGCAACAAATACTCTGCAAGGTGGTGCTAGTTGTGCTTAGTGCCAAATTCCCAGAAAGCTCCCCTTTTTAGTGCTTTCTGCTGCAGCTGTGCTTTGTTTCTTGCCACTTGTCTTTAAAGTACTTCCTTTCATAGGTCAGACTTTGTCAAATACAGCTAATTTTATTTATTTATTTTAGTGCATGCCTGACTATGAGGGATTCTCTCTAAAGGGCTGCAAAAGTCAGATCTCTGCAGTTTGTTCCTCCCTTTAGCTTTGCATGACCTTGGGCATGTTGCTTAACATCTTTGTTTCCCAGTCTGAAGTAGATACAGAAATGCGCGTATCGCTCTGCTGTGAGGTATACAGCTTTCTTAATGAGCTCTTATCTAGAGATCTCAAAGCATTTTATAGAGAGAGTCCAATGCAATTGCTGTTGTAAGAGCTGGAGGGGTCAGGCTGAGGAGCCTGTGCTTGACCACCTTATCTTCCTCCCTGCAGAAGCTGCCTTAGCCTCACTTCTGTCATTGTGTCCCTGAGTGGGTTTGTTTTTGTGTTTAAAATAGGACCAAAACTATTATCAGCTGTTAACTTTTTTTTTCTTCTTTTAAATTCTCATTCAAAAGATATTAGGGATTGGTGTCTTCCAGAGAACTTTGTTGGCTCACTTTGTGGTTTGCTGATAGGCAGTAGCCTGTGCTAATAAGGATTTTTTTTTTTTTTTCCTTCCTTCTTCCTTCAGATTATTTTTGAACTATTTAAACAGCCATAGTCCTGGCCTTTTCCATAACTGCAGAATTCGATTGTTGAAAAAGTTTTACTGCTAGTCAGATCATAGACCATAGTGCCTTTAACTTGTGATCTTAACAATATTTAAGCGTGTTTGTGGACTTGCTCTGATTTTAATAAGCAGATTCTGTTTATTTGCTTTTCTTTTTGTGTTTTTATACTAAATTCCCAGCTCTGAAGGATTATTAGATTTATGTAGCACTGATTGTAAATTACGTAAATACTGATGGTGGCAAAAGCAATGTAAAACAAATGTCCAGGCCCCATTGAGTTTCTTAGCTTTCCCTAAAGCAGGAGCTAAAACTTAAAGCAAGAGCTCTTCCTTTTGGAGTGGCTTGCATGCTGTGATGCAAATGTTATTGCCGACTAAAAGTTCCCTCTGGACATCCCAGCAGAGAATGAGTCTTATTTTGTGGATGTGATTTAACTACACAGTATCTGGATGTGAACCTGACAGACTTCAGTGCTCTGGAGTATGGAGCAGTCCAAGCAACTGGATAGCTTTTTATTTATCCATTTTTTTTTTTTTTTTTTTTTTTCCCCCCCCCCCCCTCTTCTTTTCTTTCTTGCTCTCCCCTGTCTGCTTGCCTGCCCTTCTTCTAGGCCAAGCTAAGTTTTCTTTCCTCAGAGCCCTATCCTCATTTGCTGTTTTATTGCAGATTAAAGGCCTGGGTTGCATGTGGAGGTTATCAGCTAATGAATAAACTTCAATCATCCTGTCCTGTGATAAATCTGTCTGGTAGATCAAAGATGAAGCATGTAGACCTTTTTGCTTTCAAATGGTAATTTCTTGAGGCTGTCAGATCACTTCCTGAGGTCTGTTTACATAAAAACAACAACATTAAGTATTTTATTTAAAATGTTGAATTTTCAGCATGGATAAAGCCCTTCCATTTCCTCTGTGAGGGAAGTTTCTCTTCCTTCTAAGAACTCCTTGAAGATCCCATCTGTGGAAATACAGGCGAGCCTCATGGCGTAACTAGTAGTCACAGCAGTGTTTTCCTGATGCTACAGTTATTTCTAGCTTAAAATGGACAGCAGTTCTGTTAATTCATCAGGAGTATACTTTTTTATTTGAGAGACTCTGTTCAGTTCCAGACGTGTTCAAGTATGCAGAAATTTGTTTCTGCTGCATTATCATACAGAGCTTACAACCAGGAGGCAGCCTGAAGAGTTTCTCTAAGCCCATTTGCACATAAGCAGTGAGTTCTGCTTAAATTGCTTCCTATTCAGGGTCTTTGGAAAACATGTTTTGTATTCCAAGAGCAGCCTAAATAATGATTTCAATATCCATTAGCTCTGGGACACTGTAATATAAAAGGCAGTTTGAAAGATGAGTCCACTTACATTTGTTGTATGTGTTTCTCAAAGTAAAATGTATTTACAGTGTTTTTATTGTTTTTTTTTCCTTCTGCTGCTGCTTCAGCAACTGAAGACAGGAGTCCGACTCTCCCACAGACCACAGTGGAGTTTTCAAGGGGTTTAGCAGGAAAAAACAGGGAGGATAGAGGTGGACAGTCCTCAGTTAAGGATTGGAGAGTCTGTGATTCATTCACATCATGTGAGACGCAGGGAAAAGAAGCCCTTGTTTCAGGTTCTGTGTCCTTTTATTTTGGTCCCATGCATTTCAGTACTGAGAGGTAAATATGATGGAGCCTCTTATAAGCTGATAAATATGTTTAAATGATAATATTTATTAGAATAGCTCCTCAATGCTTTGAGTAGGAAAATTAAGGGCTTTTTTAAAAAAATAAATAAATAAAAAATTAGAAGTCGTCAATATTCTAGAAATTATCTAAGCCTACCTACTCCAAACTTGTAAATTAAAAGCTAGTTTCTTTTTTAAGGCTTATGCTACAGTCTTTTGCCTGAGAAGGATCCTCCTGTTTTTCTGTTACTGAAGCTCCTTCTTGACCTCCTTGTCTTTGATACGTTACTCTTACCCATTTTTGGATTATAGGTTGACCTTGATTTGAGGTGAAGAGAGAAATGAACTATGTTGGTAATGGATATTCTTACATATTTGCTCTTTAAACTGAGGATTTTGCATCTTAGAAAAGAGTGAATCATTAGCAACTTTATTTCTGGTTGTCTTTTTTTCCTGTGCTTGTTTATGGACTTACTCAGCAAATGTGGTTGCCAGTAAGTTAATGTAGTGAAATATTTTTTAGTGGTGACGTTTATTGCCAAGTCCTGCAGTCACTTAAAGGCAGGTTACCCACTGGCCAGGTTGTCTTTATATTTAACTTTATTTTCTAGGTCGTAATCAAGGACATTTGAAAATTTACAAGTATAAAAACAATTGAGAGTCTCAAAAATCTGATTCTTTTTGTTCAAATGTTGCTTCTTTTCTGTTCCTGAATCTAAAAAAAGATTAACAGTTTTGTTTTTCAACTGATTTTATGTCTTCATGCTGAAACAGAATGCAATGTTTCCTTTCTGCTCTACCTGTAAAGAAAACTTCACATGCCTAAGCACAAACACAAATCGAGACAATAGAAACTTGGGAAAAGTATCAATATTCAGTAAAGAGCAAAAGAAACAAATTTGCCCCTAGAATTTGGAAGCTAGATTTATTTAATTCAATGTCTACACAGGCATTGTGTAGAAATATATGTTTATAAGAAATACACATTGTGTGTGTATGTGTGTTTTTTTTTTTTAAACTCGTAGATTGTATGCATGTGCAAAATAATCAAAAAAGCTTAAATACTTTTTTTCTGAAGCCATTTATTATTTAGCAGGTTCGTATGTTCAGATTTAAGTCTTATATACAGTAAAGACACTATATATGATAGCAGAAGCTTTAAATAGCTGTTTTGAGAATCAGAGCCTGGTGGTCAGAATTCCATTGACTTAAAAGAGGAGGAAAAAAAAAAAAAAAGTCTTTCTTAAGAGTCTTTGAATATCAAGCTACTTATTTGAGCCCTGACTTTCATTTCCCAGATGTAACCACTTTGACAATGCCTTCTTTGTTTCCCTGTTGAATCAGTGATAAAACTTGTGAGCTGAATGAGTGAGCTGACTCATTTGAATGGCCTGTACCTTTTCCAGTGGAAATTGCAGTTTTGCAGTTGTTTCTGTAAGTTAGGAGTAAACTGAAGATTTAGATTTGAGGTTTGCTTTAATGAAGTAGAAACTAGATCTGGGTAGTGATGCCTTATTGATGAGTATTCTTGAAAATTTAAATATGAAGGAAACATTTGTATTTAGAGTAGTGGCCATTTCGTTCTTCCAGCACAGCAAACAAAAATCCCATTAGATACATGTGTACTTGCTTTATGAATACTTTTTTTTTTTTTTTTTTTTACTGCTAAAGGAAGCATCTAATTAAAAATTGTTATCTGAAAGTAGGTTTTTTGTTGCCTTTAATGCCTCTCTGTCATTGAGAGCTGCTAAAATAAAAACAAATGGTAAAGAACTCTGTAAATTAGTTGCTTAATGTATGTTTAGAGAGCTCTCTGGTAATGCATTTTATTATCTTTTGACTTGTCTAGCACTTACTTTCACATATTCTTGAGTAGCTAACTGACAGGTATGATTATCCAAAAGGATAAAACTTTATTATCATGCTCTTTCATTATGAGGATATTCCTGTTTTGCAGGGAAGTAAACCGACACGCTGGTTATGGGTCTGGAAAGGTAGATGCATAGCTAGGGTCTAGCCTAGGACTGAGCTACTTCAAGCTAGAAGCAACCTTTTGAAACCAAAAGTTTTTTGGGTTATAAATGATAAACTGCAGAACCAGAGATTAAAGTCTATTTTTTTTCCACTTTTTGTTTAGCTGTAAGAAGATCAGCTGCCTTTTTCTGTATAGCTGGGTGCTAACTGCTTGAATGAATGAATATGAACAAATCTTTTAAATATTTTTAAAACCATATTTTAACTAGATTGATGTGACTTGAAAGTTTCCTGTAAGTGGGGAAGTTAGTCAGCATTAGTTCCTGCTGAAAAACATTTTTTTTTTCCCCCTGCTGTGAACATGCTTGCCTCCAACTTCATATGAATTTGAGGATATCTTTAAAATAATAAATACCAAAACAAAAAAAAAAACCTTCAAACTGCTAGTTTACCTGAACTGCAAAATGGGATGATTGCCTGTGTGGGGGTTAAAACAGTGGGGGATTATTTCACTTGGATATTTTAGCAATAGAAGTTAGCCCTCCTTGCATTTCACTTTGCTGATAAGTCCTAGTCAGGAATACGATTTAGGGTCGCTCCCAGGCTTGGTTTTACATTCAGACCTGTTTCATTAGCATGAGTTTAAAGTCAGAGTTGCCTCCCTGTGCATCCTGCCGGGGCGCCTTTGGAGGCGCAGACATTGTGAGGAGCTGCAGGAGTAAATGACCCTGATCTGGCAGAATTTGAACACCAAAAGCTGATGCAAATGCAGAGCAACTGTGTTTCTCTAGGGGGGTCTTGGGCTTGCAGATCCGGTCTAGAAAGGTTAAAATTTCTGTAGATTCCCCTTCCTCTTCCCCCCCCCGCAATCATCTTATGTTTGCAGCCTTGCATTTCAGGTTGATTGCTACAGGACGCAGCTGGTTTAATTTTTATGAGGCTTCTGCTTCCTCCCACGGAGGGCCACAAGCCCCGTTTGCACTGGGGGCAGGGGGTGGGAGGCTACGCAGCCTCCCCTCCCGCCTCACCTTCTCTGCCCCACATCAAAGGCAGCGAGTCTGATCCTCACGGATCCTCCGTTCCGCCCTCCCGCCGAGGTGCTGCGCATTTCCTTGTGTCACTCTCGCGCTTATCCGGTGCCCAGGGTGTTTATCGACACGCTCACTCCGGCCCCGGAGGCGCGGGCTCCGAGGCCCTTCCCGGTGCCGCTGGCGGCGGTGCTTTCCCGCCGCTGCCGCCGCTTGCTGCCCTAGGAGCTCCGGCAGGTAGAAGCGGGAGGGAAGCACAGCGCACCGTCAAGGGCACATAAATCAGTGTAAAATAGCGCCCGTGGAAGCTTTGCTGGGAGACTGCTGCTTTCAGAGGCTGAAAAACTGTGTCAGTGACTGTGGCTCCCACTGAACAAAATATACCCTAAACCGTCCTCCGCTAGGAATCTCCTGGGAGCAGGGATGAGAGGAGCCAGCCCGACAGCCAAAGTCATGTTGGATTAGGCGCTTGCTTTGCGGGGGGAGAGGGCAGTGACTGGTTCCGAGCCCCGCGTGGCCGCTCGGCCCGCGAGCAGCTGGCCCAGGGCAGCATCTGCTAAGGCCGAGTGATGGGCAGCGTCTAACGAAGCGAGTGGCCTGCTGGAAAGTTTGCCTTGTAATTGCTCTGTCCTTGGGATTCGGGGAGTAGGTTAACGTTTATTAATACTTACTGAAAGGGTTTTTCTTTATTTTTTTTTTTTTTCCTCCCTCTATCCTCCCCACTTCGTTCTCCAGCCAGCTGGCTGCCTCTTTTGGGCAGGCCTTTTTATTTTTTGGGTCTGCAAACTTGCTTGTAACTTTGACTGTCAACTGCCTGGATGCTCCTAAACGAGGAGCCAAGAGGCAGACGGCAGCCCCTGTCGCATGGTGCTGCGCTTGCACTCCCGACAGCTCCCACGAGCATTTCGGAAATTGCAGCTGCACAGACAAGCGAGTGAGGGGTGTCTATAAATGGGGATTTACAGAATTAAACCAATTATCAAGCCATATGGGTGCAATCTTGTGCCCCCCTCCTCCACCCTTCCTAAGAAGCTCTCCACCTCTGGAGCGTGCAAGTCCTCTAAGCATGCAAGTATTAGGGGAAAAAAAAAAGGCATTAAAGAATGGCATTTCTTTCTACTAATGAAGAAGTGTCTAGAAGAATTTCTTGCCGAAATGAGACAGGAATGCCATTTTTAGGAGCCGGAGAAGCAATCCTGTAAGGAAGTGGCTCTTCCCATCTGCAGTATAGTTATAATGCTGCTGGTCACTTTTCCCCATGTACAAATGCCCTGGTGTAAACCTGCTGTATGGATAGTGATGTAACCTTTTTCTGTAACAGACTTGCTGCAACTTTGATGTGCTCCAGGGACTGTGAACCTATCCCTGTTCTCTAATATGTCTTTTTTTATTTATTTTGGTCTTGCATATATTATTCTCAAAGACTTTATGTTGAAACTAGATCACAGTAAAGACAAGGAATGATTATGGTGGAGATGAAGAATTAAAATAACCTAGAGATGAGCAATTGATTTTTTTTTTTCTCCCTTTTCTAATCTCTAATCTGTATTGCTTTGTAGTGTGCTTAAATAAAAAAATCTCCTCAGCAAGAAAAAGTTATTTTAACCAACACAATGTTTGTTAATAAACATGCATTACTGCAGTTGTTAAAGTTGAGAATTTCCCAATATCAGTTGTAGGAAAATGTACTGTTACTTTCCAGCTCGAAATTCGCAGTATATATAAGAAAGAATTCCAGTTTTCAGAGTGGTACATCTTCATCTATTTACTACTTTGTTCTAAATCAAATTTATAATCAATACCTTCTTCTCATATTATACGAGAGAGCAGTTTGTGTAGCCTTTGAAGACCAAATCCCATAATTAAGGGTTATATTTTGTTCTTCTTTACCTCTCCTCTCCCTGTCAAAATTTTAAAAACTATGCTGTTGCATTTGTACAATGCAGTATTTAAGTAGACTGTTAAGTGACATGCGTAGTATTGTATTCTTTAGACTGAAAAGGAAAATAAGCAATTTGCTTCATTTTGCAGAGTGAGTTTTAACTGTTTTTAAAGTGAATTTGTAGTTGCATATTTTCCAGTAAAGGTGACAGATTACTTCCAAGCTGGTATTTTCTTTTTGTTAAACAAGGTTCTCAAATAGATCCATTTGCCCACGTATTCTATTCTTGCCAGTTGGCTTTGAAAGCTAGTGCTTGGGCTCATCTTTCAGATCCAGCTTCCAAAAAATGAGGTCCCATGCTGTTTCTATCTATTGAGCTGGTAGGGGCTGGAAGGATCTGATCTGAAGCCAAGGCAAAGACTGAATTGATGGAATCATATCTAATAGATCTGCCAAGTACTGCCCAATCATGAGGTTTCACTTTCTGGGAGACAGCAGTGAGACAAGGGGTGGCAGAACATTTGCAGTGATACTGGCTATTCTTAAATTTTTTCTTCCGTGGATTTAACCAGACCAACACATAGAAAAACTAGCTTTCTTAAAACTAACTTTTTAGTTGAAGTCATTTTTTATATCCTGTTCCTCTCTACTGCATGTTCTTCCCCATTTTCACCCAGGTTTCAAACAGATATTTAAAAAGGAAGAAACTTGTTGCTGTTCAATATAATATTAAATGCATTGTATCATTGCAGAAACATGCTTGCATCTTCAGTGTATTTACTTCCATTTGAGTGTACGTGTGTGTGCACACTGAGAGGGGCTGGGTGGGAGTCAGCCCTCCCTAGGGACAAATTCTTTCTCTTTGAGCTAGACAATAATATCATATCAATATCAGGCCTCTCCCACCCGCTCAAAAAAGAGTATTTGGCAGGTTGGCAGGTTTGTTTCAGAGTATATTTTTCCTTCCCCCCCCCCTCCCCCCCATCTCTCTAGTGACTTTCATTTGTGACTTTCACTTTTAGGCTTAGGTCCTTTGTCCATGTTGAGCTTTTATATAAACTGCCAGGAAAGTCTCTGAAACCACAGTGATGATACACATCTATCTGTCAGATATTCAGTTTGTCACCATCTTCTTCTAATACCTGGCAGAGAGTAGGACCTAAATGAAATACAGTTGACTGGAGCCCATCTGAGATCAGATAGAAGTGACTTTGATAGATCAGACGGTTAGAGAACTTGGTAGAGTATGTGTAGATTTAATCTGCTCAGCCACTTTTTTAAAGCTGTCCACAGTCTTCAAGTCTTGCTCATCTTTGCAGCTGTTTCAGTGGTCAGAAACAAGAGTGTTTTTTGCTGTTGTATAGCTAAGACACTGCTCGAGGTGGAAACTTGCCTCTGTCGTCTGTTCCTGCAGCTGTTCCAGTGGTCTGCTTGCGTAGGCTTAGATTCAAAAGTGCTGGGAACTGTTTAGCTCAAGAGTCTCACATGCCACGCTTTTTGCACTTTCCCTCCTTCCACCTTTCTTCCACTATGAAACATTATATCTATGCATATTACTGAGCTGCCATCTTCCCAAAAAAGAGTTTTTATTTCAGGTTATGTTAGCACACTAGGCTGTATGACCCGTTCAGCTGCCGTAGCAGCAGGAAGCTCCAGACTATGAGGAACTGGTCTTCTGGGTGCAGTCTCTGCTTCTGCTGTTTCGATTAATTTCTCCTATGCACCCCAGAGATAACCTGTCAAGCACCTCAGCTGATGTGGAGTGACATGGAAAGAGTACCCTACTCTGACATGTCAGGTGCCTAGTAAATGTTGAAATTCAGAGTGCAAGTAACCAGCTACAAAGATCTGTAGCTCATATGACAATGATCTAGAGATAAGTAATCAATAAATAATCTCCAGGATTTCAAATGTTTTTGTTCCATAACCTACATACACATTTTTAGAACCATTTCAAAACCAGAAATATGAGACTGGCATTCCCACCTGGGAGGTTGTGCAGGAAGTGTTCAATTTTGTGACTTGTTGCACTGGAACAACAAATGCCAGTACTGAATTTAGAAGTTACATCTTTAAATGGTAAGTAACTGTTGCAGTAGTAGAGCATTGCAGGCACTACATAAACCCACTATGTTGTTTGGATTTTTTTCTTTAAGTCTGCTGATAAGCCTGCACCTAGGTCATTGCTAACAGCAGAAAAGTAACCAATATTTTGCCCTTCTGAATGAATCGTTCAATAAACTGTTACACTATCTATCTATATTTTTTGAACCAAAATGCCTACCTGTTGTACTTAGAGCATAAATAATTGCTCTGTATCATCAGGTGAGTGTTGCTCAGTTATAGTGAGCGAGGAAAATTGCAAAAACGCGAATTAGGGTCCCTGTCCTTAAGTGTATTTCAGTTTGCATTTTGATAGCAGTTTAGAAATGTTATCGCCTGTTTTGTCACAGACATAATTCACATCTTTCTTCAGGCACTGTAAACAAGAGAAATGGTTTAATGGCTCCATAAAAGGCACTCTGTGCTGATAGCTGAGATTAGACCCTTTAGTAATGGATTTTTGTGTGTTGGGGGAAGGGGAGCGCTTGGCGGAGGTAAATGTACTGGAAAAGACTCTTTGAGAGACTGTGATGTATCTGAAGTGCCTGCTGCATTTCTGTGTGTGTTGCAATATAGATTTGTGTGTGACAGTGTTGGCTTTATCAGTACAGAGGGCCTCTCCTTTTAGTTTTGAAATTTTACTGAATACTCGCGTCATCTCAATCAGTCTAACACCTGGAGATGTAAGTTGTGTTAACTCTTTAATCTTCAATCTTCTTTTTTTTT
>VZSV01000035.1:4213707-4249351 GCA_013398735.1 Nothocercus julius | reverse complement strand
CCTCTTTCTATCAAGTCCCCTCTGTTCAAATGTCTTTGAGAAACCTCTGGAACCTTATATCACATATTAACTTCTTTTTTTTTTTTTTTTTTGTAATAAGTTGTAAAAAATGAGCGAGCTTATTTATGAAAACAGTTTTAGAGGGTGATTTGAGGGCACAAATGTGAAAAGCAAGCCAGAAATATTCAGCAGAGACATAGAGGGCATGACTCTGTTATACTGACTTCCTTTACTTTACTTCCTTTTCTCTGCAGATGCACAAAGTCCTCAAACTTATTACACATGAATATAATAGTACTTAAAGTCACTGGAGTTCAATAACACAAGCAAGGTTACTACTGTCCGTTGATTCTATACCATGCAGTAAATGGTCATTACCTTAAGTGTCCGTACTAAGACGGCCTGGTTTCTTTTGGGCAGTGGAGCCAAGATTGCTAGCCACTAAACCACATCACTGATTTAAAAAACAAACAAACAAACAAAAAAAAAATCACTTCTATAGAAAATAAAAATAAATTTTACTTTGTTCTAGATGTGATTCTGAAGTTTGAAAACTATAAAACAACGTTTTGCTTAGAGTAGCAACAGCTTACAGACAGTTTCGTATAAAATCTCTCATTTCTTCATCTTTTGAATTGAAAAGTGCGTGAAACCATTCCTTTTATATGTAATGTATTTCTTAGACTTTCTCAAAAGTTTCAATTCTATCTGTGCAGAGATGGTATATGTCCTGTCTGTCAGCCCAGAAAGTATACAAATTAGTCTCTTCTACAAAAACCAATTTATTCCTTAATTTAAGATTTCTTAAAACAATTGTTACTCATTCAGGTCTTAAGATGGGAGTTATCATGAGTAAAATGTTTGAGGATTAGGCTGCTGGCAGGTAACAACCAAAGGAAAGCAGCACTCCAAAGCAAGGTGTAGTCAGCTTCAGCCTATGTTTATGTATGTTCTTTATGAGTTAAATGCATGGAAAAATTATTGTTTTGTAGAATCCAAGTCCCTAAAAACACTTAAAAAAATACAGAACATTAATATAAGAATACACAAGATCATATTGTGCGTAACATGCAGGCTCTCTTATTCTGCAGATGCAGATTGATATATCTACAGATGGAGAATATGCATATAGCAATATATTGCACCTTAAATAAGTTTCCAGGGGAGGTGGCAAGCCTTCAGCTTGCCTTATGTGTGCAAGTGTAGCTCAAAGGAGCTACAGCAGGTCCGCAAAATGAGCAGGTTTGGATACTTTCCCCAGTCGTTGAGATGAGGTGTTGAAGACATCCATCTAAATACACGCTGTAGGGTTGTTTGCCTTTCAGGTTTGGAGGTAGTTATCTGTAAGTAATCACTTGGGATGAAATCTGGCCCTTGGTCGCTTCTTAAGATCATTATTAAGGCAAAGTGCCCGTTACTTTAATAGGGTTGAGGCTTTATTCGGGGGTTAAGTAAAATGAAATTGCCTGCAGGAAAAAAGAAATGGTGAGGAATTGGCTGTTTCATTTTTTTCTTTCTTTTTTTTTTTTTTTTTTTTTTTTTTTTTTTGGATATGTTAGTAGGAATCCTGCAGTAAGATTAGATTATATAAATAAGGAATTTTTCTCTTAAAAAAAAAAAAAAAAAAGATTAAAAGCCCAATATAAAATTCAGCTTAGTAAAACTGTGTATTTTAAAGCCTGTTTTAATAGGTGTACTAAAATGAATGTCACACTAAAATGAATAGTGATGGGCGGAGGTGGCAATGATGATACAAGGAAATGTTTTGAATGGTTTTGGAAATTTACTCTTGAAAATAACTGTGGGCCAAATGTAAGATGTGGTTTGGAAGGTCAAATAGCCTTCAAGGATCCCCACCCAAAATCATCAAACCCAAACAAAACGTGAAAAGTGTCTTTCTCAGGTCCCTTTTTTTCTCTCTCTCTCTCTCTGAAAGTGTGCATTTAAGAAGTTTCAGATACAGCTTTGCGTGGTGACTGTGTCAGAGGACTGCCTGAGGAAGGCTTTAAATTTTACAGCTACATTATCTGTTCTGGCCGTAGTTAAGATAAAGATCTAATATAAAATCACTTTGCACTATAATGCCTTCCCTAAATGAAATGAAGGCGTTAACCTACTTGATTTGATACACTTTACCCTAGCTTATAAAGCTGGGAGGAAGGTGAGGTAAACTTTAATTAAAACTGCAACACAGATGCCTTCTAGCAGTGTGCCCTGTACCTAGCTAGGACTGTACAGTAAGCAAAATAAAATGTACCTCGCAGCCGAGGCAGCAGGCTGGAGCCGTGCTCAGTGAAAGTAATTTAATTAGTGTTGATCATGACTCCAGATGATGGTGATTTGATAAGGAATAATTTAGTACTTAACAGCCTTTTACATGCACCAACTCCATGTGGGAAGGTAAAGCAAATTGCACAAAATGAATGTGCTGCTTTCACTTGTGCCTGTGCCAGTGAGCTGGAAAACTGCCTGTTAGCAGACGTTCAGGCTCTCAGCGCTGTGATGAAATACCCAGCCAGTTCTCCGCACAGCGCTCTGGTGTGGGAGTCTCTGTACTCCCGTTATTTAAAAATAAATAAGGGAAGTAATTTTTCATAACAGATTAACTCTGAGGAAGTAGCAAAGTTTTTAAAAAGAGGTTAAAAAAAAAAAAAAAAAAAAAGAACAGCGTGTGGCCTTTGTGCAAATATGTGATACTGCCTTTAAAAAAAGAATCTTGTTACAGCTGCAGTTTAATTTTCCGATTGGAGTCCAAGAACTTGCTCACCTTTGCCTTAAAGCCAGCGCTCTGGAGATGCGGGGCCTACTGTACACATTAAATGTGCATCATCTGATGAGGGCACATGAAGAGAGACAGCAGCAAAAGTTTGCTAGCAAAACACTCCTGCCAAAACTGCTGGACATCAGGCTTCTTTACGATTGTAGCATAAGGCTAAGTGTTCATTGAGTTTTGCCTTATTACTAAAAAACAACAACACTTACTAAAATTTGACAGCCCTTATACAAGAGATCTATATAGTCTTTCATTTTAGTGCACCTTCAAGAAGTTTGATTCAGAAGGTTCTGCTCTTGTTTTGATGTTCATCATTTCTCATCTGAATTTGTTACAGCACATGAGTACTGTGTGTCTGTCTTACTGTCTGCTTTTCCCTCCCATGCAAAAGTTTTCAGGCAATTGCCTGTTACTCATTGCATATAATGGCTGGATAACAGCCTTACAGACAATGTTTTGGGGAAAATCGGTGGTCAAATAGTGTAGCACTATCGTGCAGATGTCTCCGTTAAGAACTTTTGTATAAGCTGTCGTATATTGTGAAAGAGTTCTCTGGACGTGGCCTTGCTAGGGGAAGATCTGTAGTGGGAATCCTGAATCAGGATTAGGCACAAATAGATCACAGTTTATCAGTTTTGTTGCTCACTTTTTAATGTTTTATTTACTTTCCCTTCCCCACCCCACACATGCATATACATGCACATATGTTAGTATCAGAAAATTTATAGTGTAATAAATTCTCTCCTAAGCTCATGCGCAAGGGAAGGGACAATATACTGCTTAATAGTATATAATTATGTAATAGACCTAGTTTTGCACCAAGGTTTTCTAAGAGGGACTGCTATACGTATGTGGATTTTCACAGAGGGAGACACAACTGTCTGTGTCAGGCTAGACCCTGAATATGGGGACAGCATCAAATTTTAGTCATAAGAATTAATCCCCAAACTGTGGCTTCTCAGCATCCTAAAATAGATTTATAGCCTCCTTTTAAATAAAAACTTGAAATACGTGTTTTCAGATGGTTAAGTTAGTCCTTTGTCATCTTCTCTGCTTATTCTAGATTTGTGTAGATCAGAAGGATTTGAGACTGCTTTGCATTTTATTCTCCTTTAATTTTGGTTAAGGCTGACTATAACATCAGGAAAAAGTTGATTGGCTTGAACTAATATGCTGGTTAACCTTACCTTTACCTTTGGCCTTTTTCTGAATCCAGACCAACTTGTGCTTCTAATTAATGCTGTGTTTCTGTCACACTCCATCTGTTCTTTTTGCCATTTAAAAAATTATGGCTAAAAATCCCTTCTCTGTTTGTGTCTACATCAAGCTTAGTGTTGACTTCAGTGAGGCCACTGTAGATATGAGAAAAATTACTAAAGACTTTTCATGTGACTTTTTTTCAGACAATACTTACAACTAAAAGAGCATGTAATCCTGCAATTTCATAAGTTTACTATAAATTTTCATGTATTTTATGGGACAAAAAGATTACCAATCAAGTACTTGAGGCTGATATATGAGAAATTAATTTTGGAGTCGTTTGTGTGGCCCTCTTTGAAGTGAACTGCCATTGCATTTACAGCTAAAAGCTACCTCACTGCCACTACTTAGAAACATTTGGTGCCTGGGAAGTATTTTGCCTCTGACAACATTTACAGTAGTAAAGCCAAATATAAGTGGGCTGTTACTTTCCTGCTAATGAGATGGGATTCTGGCCATCATTCTATTAAACAATAAAAGTGCTAATAGCCAATGCAAGGGATCTCTGGTGTCTATTTTTCCGCTGACACCCAAAGAAATACTTGAAATGTTTATTTCCTATATTGTTTCTAGTACTACAATGGTTTAATTAATCATGTGTTTAATTAGCAGTGTCTAGCTTACTTGAGAAAGCTCGGTTAATATTGTACTTGGTTTTTAATTGCGTTCTCTTTCTCTTTCCAGTGGCTTTTCATGGTCTCCCTGTGAAAATCAAGAAGGAGCCCCATAGCCCATGTTCGGAGCTTGGCTCTGCTTGCAGTCAAGAGCAACCATTCAAGTTCAGTTATGGGGAAAAGTGCCTGTACAATGTCAGGTAAAGCCACCAGGAGCACGTCTGTTGTGTTTGCAGTGGGAACTGCTGATTTCAATGAGGACTGACTGAAGAGTGATAAAACCGTAATAGGGATCTTATAGAAGTTACCTCTTCAGCAGATAACAGACTGATGAGATAATGCATTTAGCTGATGAACACTGATGGAGTTGTTTACAGTTGTATCGAACACTTACATAATCATTTTAAAGCAGTGTTTTTCATCAAAATGCATATTCTTCATTCCTCCTCCGTGGGAGAGAGCCAGAGCTTAAAAACCGAGGGTGCAAGTGTGAAATAGAAGGAAGGAGTGTCTTGTTTTCTGAGAGGTGTGTTGAAAGTACTTTTAAAATACATTACACACATTAGGAAAGAGAGAGAGCTCTGTGAAACAGACAAGAGATTGGCAGATCTGAGCAACACATTACGTATTTGACAAGTCTTGCAGATCATATATGTATGCATTCATGGACAATAGCAATATAAAACTGTATTTTATTAGGCCTTTGTATCTTTATCTTTTCAAAAGCAAGTTGTCTTCTGATTAAAAGGGCAGATCCTAAAAGCTTTATTTTTTTCAGGGGTGGGGGAGAGGGGATTTGATAGCGCTACATTCTTCATTGACTTTCTTTTGGTTCACACTTGCATGTCACTCATTCTTCCTTTAGTGTCAGCAGTGAGGGGTTGCTTACTGACGTTTTAGTCTATTTTGGAATATTTTATCTTGGCAGTGAGTTTTTATTCTCATTAATGTACTACCAAACCTGGTAATCCTTCTACATTTAACTTGAATGAGGAGGAAGGAGGGAGGGCGGGGCGGGCAGGGGGGGGAAAGACCATTGGCTTACTCAATCATAGAAGAATTATTTTGTTTTCAAAAATCAAATGCAAAGTGGATTTGATGGATGCTAGGAGGAAGGATTTAAGGAAATATGCAAATTTCTGTTTGCTGTCCACCTAGCATCTGCATTTGTGCTGTTTAGATACAGGGATGATCAAAGTGCTAAAGTCCTTTCCTCATTTGAAGCACCTTTGAAAATAATGTCTATGTATTTGCAGGACCAGAACCTTATTTTTAAAAGAGAGAAAAATAACCTGTTAGGGGAGGCTGTGACATTATAGTGTGGGTAGCTAAACTAGCAGCATTGTTTTGCTGGGCCAGCTCCCTTCCCTCTAGCTGCAGTATTTCCCTCTCTAACTCTGTGACTTGTGCAGACTCTAAAAAAGAGACTTGACAGGCACCATCAAGACTGCCTTTGTACTCTAGTCCAGGTTCTTCTTCTTTTATATATTTAGTATATCTCCTTTAGAATGTCACTTTAAGACTGAATCCTTTAAAAAAATTCATTTCTAGGCCCTAGAGAAGAAAATGCTGTGTTGAGTCACTTGACCTCTAACTTGATTTTTCCTGTGCTCTTCTCAGTGTAAAGCAGAGAATTCCTCTGCCCCAAACTGGTTGATAAAGTATCTAGAATAAAAAGCTTATAAATGTGACACTTCTTTTTCCTGGATGCAGGTGCTATACTTTTTGCAGAGAAAATAACTTGACCTTTTATTTTTTTCTCCTCTGTTTCTGGCAGTGCCTATGATCAGAAGCCACAAGTGGGAATGAGGCCCTCCAACCCACCAACGCCCTCGAGCACTCCTGTGTCACCGCTGCACCATGCCTCCCCAAACTCAGCTCAGACTCCTAAGCCCGACCGGGTTTTCCCTACCCATCTCCCTCCATCCCAGTCCATTCAAGACAACAGTTTCCCTATGGACCACAGGTAAAACACAAAATATGCAGGGGATCCAGACAGAAGATGCTTCTGTTGTGGCTGCAAGCTGACTGACTGCCTCTCAGTCAGTCAGTCAGAGGGCAGCCATGGGTTCATGCCCTCAACTGTTCCCTTTGAAAAGAGAACAGTTGAAAAAGGTCTAAGGTGGAAGTTGGAGTGGTTAAGAATGCCAGAAATAGGCAGTGTTTAATAAAAGGCTGATATCCAGCTCGATGGCTCCAGTAGGAGTTCGTATTGGCAGTGACAGAGTTTTAATGACCTCCTTCTGCTACCTCGTGAGGGTAATCCACTTGAAGCTAGTAAGCCTTACGAGATAAAGAAGTCATAGCAGGCATGGTCCTCACTATATACGTGCCTGACCTCTTGCTAAGAAATTTTCCTATCAAAAAGATAAGTGCTTATGTTTCGGTGTCACTGCTTCAGAATATTCTTTGGAAGGGTGGATCTTTTTCCAAACCCTTTTGAAATAAACCATTTCAAACAAATTAAGATGCCAAAGTAACTATGCTTAAATAACATTAGTCTGAGTAAAACCCACAAGAGCTAGAAACTAGAATTAGAGCTTAAGCTGTCCTTAAGTCACCCTGGTTTGTTTTGATATGCCAGAGATCCAGACAACTGACCATCTTTCTTAGCTCAGTTTTGCAGTGCATATGCTCAGAGTGGATTTCTCTTGTTTTTGAGACCAGACGTGTGTGTGTAGAATTTTAATAGTCCTAACTTTTATTATGTAAGCCTGTTTTTGTTTGCTGCACTCTGTGGTTGCTCTGAGCATTTTGAAATTCAGTTATGTATAAATAGATATGTATGTTCAGAGATTCGACTTAACGCTGAAACATTAGCAAAATGAAAGGAACCTTAAAGTCATAGTTGTTGGGAGTGCGATTTGCATGCTTCTGCTCTAATAAGGGGTATTATCTCCAGGGATTTGTGCACATCACTTCTGAAGGGGGTTACTAAGGTTTTTATTGCTGCTTTGTGCTTTGCTGAGATAGTTTTAAATATCTCCCAAGGTTCTTTATGAGCCTTTCTGGCAGTGCAGAAACACGGGATCGGCCCTGTAAGCTGCCCCGTAACCTGCCAGTCTTCTCCTCGTCATTGGGCTGTAGTCTAACCATGCAGGCCTCTGGTGAAGCCTGTGGCTTTGATTACGGGATGGGGGACAAATGTGTTTCTGTACATAGACCAAAGTCAAGCACTCAGGAGACTGGAATTTCCAAAAGCTGAATGACTTTGCAGAAAGCAAAAATAGGATTTTTCAGATGAGAAGATTTTTTGTTTAAGAGCAACCTGCAAAGAGAATATTGAAGCTGTATGCCAGCGCTAATTTGAGTATTTATAGAGGCTTGTATGCACTTTGAACAGTTTATTTTTCTATATCCATAGCACTTGCTTTACACAAGTTTTATGGAGTCTTGACATGACACTTTTTTCTTTTTTTTTCTGTGACTTTGATACTCATGTTCTTTAGGGCATTTTGCTTTAATGACTCCGTTCTATGGGATGGAACATCATATTGAACAACCTTTTAGTGAAGTCCAAAAATAGCTGGCTTGGAATAGGCCAAAAGTTTCATCTTTCTCCGTTTCTAAAGGAAAGTTACTTTGAATCTCCCCGCTACCAAATTGTTTGAAATGAATTTCATATTATTGTGAAATTCAAACCATCCTAATGTACAAGATAGTTTGCTGCTCAGGGCCTGGTTTAGCCCTGAGCATTTCTTTCATAATGAGGATGTCTAGAAAATGTCATTTAAATAAATGACCTTTCTGTGTGAGTTTGTATATAGGTTCGTAACTCAAAGCGTATTTCTTTGAAACATGCATTAATGGCATAAGATAGTTTCATTATCTAGAACACACAGCACATACAGCATCATACAGGGCATGAATATATGAACGATAAGTGGCCCTAACAAGTACCAACAGGAATCAAATCCACTTGTATAAACAAATGGCTTGATTCCATACAAAGCTTCCAGTACAACAAGTATTATTAACTTCCTTTGAGGCTTTGTGAGTGAGCCTATTTCTTATTTTAACTTCAAGTTGCAATTTTCTGATTCACTCCTTGACAGTTCTTAATGATAATTTCTGCTTCTTTTTTTGGCTAATGAAAAAAGGAAAAGAGGGAAATGAATGCAGTGCCAGTCAGCCTAACTGTTTCATAATACATTTGAGTTTCTAAGTTTATTTTCTGCAGGTGTAGGTGGAATTGCAAAACCTAATGTTACAGTGCAGTGCTCCTTCTACAGCAAAATAGAATATTTACGGCAGCATTAAAAGATAATTTTCAGTAAAACAATTAATTTTCAGTCTTTGCTACTGCATTCTAATAGCATCTATCCCTGTAGCTCCCACAGTATTTGTAAATATTTGTCAGACCGAATTCAGAGCAAGATTTTGATAGAAGATAGTGGAATTAAAATTGTTTCAGAAACATTTACTATATAAAAGATTTTATTCAAGGGCTGTTTTTCCTGTGCAGTCAAAACCCTGCTCTCTCCTTTGCTCAGCCAGCTTTCTTCAAGAGAATGTCTGCTTTTACTTGCATCAAACGGAGTCCGTTTAGCTGCAAAGTGCAGGAAACTGAAGAATAATTAGTTCTTGACTTTTGGTTTGACAGTGAGAAACTTGCAAAGGAAGGCACAGGCATCTCTTTGCTTTTTTTTTTTTATTTCTTTTTAATTTCTATTTTTAAAGAAAGAAAAACATGTTTGTTCATGATGAATAGTAAGCAGTTTAAGAACACTTCATCTGCTACAGATTAGTGCAAAAGCAATAGGTTCCCCCAGTGTGTGTATTCCACAGGAGAGGTCGAGAGGACTTTGTTGTAATACATGCAATTCATCAGGGCCTGGTAGGAAAATAGCACCTTTGTATTCTTCTCTCTGCCCCTGATCCTGCAGATGTCTAAATGTCCAGACTTTATGTATGTTTTATATATGGGGTAACACATCTAGGTTCTTGAACATTGCTGCATTGAAGTGATGAATTGAATTCTCTGACTTTTCTGCCTTTTGAAAAACATTTTGGAGTAGCAAACGGCTATGTGGCTCAAATGGACTTTTTCTTTCATGCAGAAATGACGTAGGAAACAAACTAAGGCAGAAGGGAAATTCTTATGCATTGTGTCTCTTAGCAAAATCTGCACCCTGTCTTTTTTTCTGAAGTGATTAAACCTCCTTCCCATTGAAGCTGGAATGCAATGCCAGCTTCTCAGGTAGACTTCCCATGGCATCATCTCCAAGAGAAAAGAACTGAACTGGAGACTCTTACTCTGGAGTGATTCCAGGTGTCACCACGAGCAGTACTATTTGTTTTAAATGTGTAGGGGTGTGTTAGGGTGCTTAGAACCATTTCTGTGCAGCAGTGAGAATAAAGTAAGAGTAAATTAAAATGCCAACAATATGTCATTCATACTTAAGAATGAACAAGTAACTCTAGCTAAGGTTCCTTCGTATTAACATGGTGGGTGAAGTCTGTCTTTCTAGCTGGTTTGAAGTTGTTGGAAGATAAAATGTGTTTCCTCCTTGCCTCTTCTGTTGCAGAGATGTTGAAGGCAAGGAGGATGATGGTGGGAATTGGTGTTAGACTTGGTATTTATTTGGGTTCTTTTTGTTGTTTTCTTTTTGCTCATTGCTGTTTTATGTTATTACAGCACCGCAGTGGTCATAATCCTGATGGGAGCATTTAGCATTATCATAAATAAAATATTTGCTACTGATGAAGTGATAAAGCCATTCCCTCCTGCTAATCATGACCTGTGAAGATCTTCAGGAAATAGAATGTACCTCAAAGCTAGTAATTGCATCTTTAAATGACCTCTCTAACTTGTGTCCTAGATTTCGCCGCCAGCTCTCTGAACCTTGCAATTCTTTCCCACCTTTGCCTGCAATGCCAAGGGAAGGACGTCCAATGTATCAGCGCCAGATGTCTGAGCCAAACATCCCCTTCCCACCACAAGGTTTTAAGCAGGAGTACCACGATCCAGTTTATGAACACAACGCTATGGTTAGCAGTGCAGCCAGTCAAAATTTCCCTCCTCCGCTGATGATTAAACAAGAACCTAGAGATTTTGCGTATGATTCAGGTAGGTGAGACTCTCCTTTAGTTCTGCATGGTACAGTAATAAATGAATCCAAGCCTGTACTGTTGATGTTTTGATTGTATAAATTGCAGTTTGCTCATTTGACTTCTCAGTAATCTGAATTCACTTATGTCCAATATCTCTGCAAAGTAGTAAGACTGGTACATAGTGCAGAATATCTTGTGCCGCTGTTGCCTTGTCTCATTGCTGTGTAAAGGATGTCACTTTCCAGAACTCTCTATCTAGGTGGTGCATAGTTTAAAGAAGCCGAAGAAGAAACCTCAAGGGTGGAAAATTGAGCTTTGCTCAAGGGGAGGGGGAATGTTTTGTACTATAGTGTCTTTGACCTCTAAATCTGTGTTCTCTGTTTTTATGAGCTCTTTCATTTGTCTGCCAGAAATAGAGGACTCATTCTCCTCTTGCTTACACTACTTTAAATCAGGAGTAACTCCGCTGAAGTGGGGTTTATACAGCTATAAAACCAATGAGGGAGAAGAATCAGCCAAGTTGGTGTCAGCTTCTCAGTTTGTGCACGCTGATGTGTTTTGTGGATGTACATAATCTGTGATGCCAGGTTGCTGATGTAGAGAATAAGCTGTTACTATTAATAATGTTTATTGTGATAGTGCTTATAGGGCAACCAAAATGGAGCCTCATTGCAGTAGGGACTATATGAAAAAGTGGTGGTGGCAGAACCTGCTCTAACAGCTTCTGGTCAAAATAGATAAGTAACAGAAATGGAGGGAATAACGTAAATGTTAGGTTACTTTGCTACAATTTAAGTACAATGCTTATATTCTATATGGCGGAAGAAAAAGGGATTTTAAGATGGGAATTAGGTAAGCAAAGATTTAAGTGACGATGGCTGAGGAGGAGAGGGAGGTTAGAAGGATAGATGTGGAGAGAGGATGAGGTTAAAGCAGCACAGGGTGTGCTGAATATGTTGGATGGGATAAACGGTTTAGCCCAGAATAGCTTATCTCGCATCTTTGATACTGGAGACTTTTTTTTTTATTGTCTTCTTTATAGGCTAACTTAACACTGTCTGCTAAGTGAGGCGTTTTGTTGTGTGATTATTATTATTATTATTATGTGCTTGTTTCAGGATTGATTTGTATGTTGAAACAAGGGACTTTGTAATATAGAGCTGTCTTCTCCTTTCTTATTTTTGACAAACAAAGGACCAATCCTTAGAGGAAGCTGAGGTGGACGTATAGTGGGAATAGAATCAGGAAGATATTTTTCCCAAGCTGAAGTATAAGACAAGATGAAAATGGGTTCAGATTATGATGATCAGATCTCAACCTAAACATTTTCATTGATGAAGGTCCCGATATGTGTGGTTTTAAAAGGCAGTCATGTATCTTTAGTTTTGCAGAGCAACATCAGAGAGACTGTCTGCTCTGTTAATGCCACTATGGATAATAAATAGGGAACTGCACTTTCAGGCACTTGCCAGTCCCTTACAACCTTAACAAGCACCGTTATTCATCCTGCTAAATTAAAGAGTAAAAAAAAAAAAAAAAAAAAAGGCCCTTTTGTAAGCATGCCTCACCTTTGCCTAGGAAGTGGGATCTCCTTATAGCATACTATTACTTTAAATCTGTGCTGGCTGCTGACATTCATCATTCTTTGCAATGTTCTTTATTGCAGAAAAACAGATTTTATTCTGAAAGGATGATGTTCAAACTTGTATCCAATCCCATAGTTCCCTTTTGTTGTTTGTTGTTGTTGCCAGCAAGAACAACATTCAGCTTTTTAGTAATGACATTCAAGCAAAGTTGTTGTTTCTTTTGTAGATGAATAATTAGTTTTTAAAAATGTAATAGCTGTGTAACCAGTGGTCATGAAAAATTAATCTGTTGGTATCAGGAAGTACTTTTATTGGCCTCAGAATCACTACATTTAAGTTGACACATCTGTACACTCCATAAATTGCAGTCAACAACTGTGGTCTGTTGATATTTTGTCTTGTTACCATCTGTTCTCTAGAAACCATCATTTTCCATCCTTACTAAGAGTACATTAAATAACCCCTTAGGAAGCATAATGTATTTGTCACTGAATCATTGATTTTATTTTTCACCTATGGATGTTCATAGAAGGAGGAATGCCAGAATGAAAAGTCTGTTTTTGCCTGGTGTTTTATTGCAGCTCAGATAAGAATATAGGAACATATTTAAAAAGTTCATTGTAATACACCAAGATGTTCCTTTAGGGATGTTTTTGAAACAGCCTCGTAAAGTTCATTGCTTTTGTGCACTATACTTTAATACTTTGTGGGAAGCTGGTGAATGAAAAGCATTATTATGGAATGATTATAACTCTATTAAAACATGACATTAATTATGACATGGGAAATGGCAGATCAATTAGTTGTAATTGTAATTGCAGGTATGCAATTTCTACTGCAGAATGTTTGAGATAATGGAAAAAGAAAAATGTCAACAAAGTAGAAGCTCTTTCTTATCTGTCCACACTCTCAGAAGTCACAGGGCATCACATTTCTATATGTTGAATAAGACCTTATTTTCTGCAACAGATTTTTTTTCCTACAGCTGCCAGTCACAGGTGAATTTAGTACCTGATGTTATAGCTAGCAACTTCAAACACAAGGATGCAGCCAAATATCTATAGATCAATAGAGACTTGACATTACATCCTTAATGAATATAGACCACAATGTTTCCCAAGACTTTTTTTTTTTCTTCCTAACAAAGGAAAATATGAGCATTCTTTTACAGACAGCATCCTGATTTTAGCTCATCTGTTTAGTTGTTTAAATAAAAAGGCCTGGCTTTGTTGCTTACTACTGATTGCCAGAAATGTATCTGCTGGAATTGAGGTAGATTCAGGCCTTGCCAAGCAGGTTAGAAACATTAGCAGGGCAATTCTTGCAGTTTTATTTCAGGGTAGCATTATGAATAATGTACTTGAATGGTCTTGAGGAAAACTGGGATTCTATCCTTGACCCTTTCAAAGTTTTCTTCTGAGATACTAGTCACATCACTTTGATAATTCTGAATAGTTTATTATTTTTCTCCCTGTCTTATTTTCTTGCTAGCTTATCAAGACCTCTAATTCTTGAGAGCTTCACTAGCAATAAACACCCCTTATCAGCACATGAAGATGGATGGGGAATTTCTCCCCTAGTACGAGTGAAGGGAGGCAGGCAGACACATCAGAAATATGTGCTCAATTTGCATGCCCAGTTAGGACTGGCTAATTTCTGAGGAGTGTTATATTATGTATGTTCAAAGTTCAGTTCCTAGTGACTTCATTTGTGTTTTTTTTTTATGCAGGGTAATACAGGGGAGTCAGATAGGATCATCCCAGTTTCTGTACTGCATAAATAAGAAATACGTAATATGAAAAAGCTGACATAGGTGACTTGTAAAAGTCTGGAAAATGTTGCAGGGGCTGGAACCAGCTTTGTTGGGGCCTAAAATTGATCATTCAGCTGTATTAATCTCGAGGTCATCTTTTTCCTTTCTTGGAGCATTCTGCCTCATTACCCATACAACTTCCAGCTTCTGTAGTAAATGAAGCAGGGGGTCCACCTGCAAATCTGTTTGCTGCACAGCCCTCCCTTCCCCTAAGCAGTTTTGATCTGTGCACTCAAGAGGCAAGGTTTGCAAGGCACAAGGTTCAGCTGACACTCCATTTAATTTGGGAGCTTGTGGAGTAAAATTAAGTAATGCGGTGAATTAAAATGTCAAGAAAAAAGTAAGATTTTAAATGTATTTCTTGGGAGTATGTTTATTTTTACTTTTTTTTAAAAAAAGAAACAATATTTGGATATTCTGTTGGATGAGGGTTTTTTCAGTGAAATTTGTTTTGGTCTTAGAAATAAACTTTAGACATTTGGATATACTAATGGGAAGAAAGAAAGGAAATCTTAACTGTCAGTGCGAGCCTACATCGGGTTGTTTTTTTCCAGGATATTCTCCAGTGCATTGACCAGTGTAGCATTTGAACTGACACAGTGCATGGCGTTTCCACTACCCTCTTTAATTACATTGACTAATTTTTGTACAGGGCCTTGAAAATGTAAAGCTCTGTATGAGTGCTAAGTATTATTGCTACAATTATTCCCCTGGGAGATTATTTCACAGTCTAATAGACTTCACAGCTAAGGAGCACTTCGTGATAGTAAGCCTAAATTTTTTCCCTTTGATCAGCTGCATTCCCCTGTTTATAGCTACACCTCCTTGCCTCATCCAAAACAATTCCTTGGTATTAGCGCAGCACCTCTAAATCTCTGTAGACAGTCTGCACGTATGCTCTGTGCGAACAGTTGTTGCAATCTTACTTCATAAATCCTCTAGCTGCTTAATCTTTTCCTCAAATTCTCTTTTTTTTTTTTTTTTTTGGGGGGAGGGGGCTTGTCAGGTTGCAAATATTGGCAGTATTTTCAACAGAGTTTAATAAAATGCTCTGTAAAATAGGGCTGACCTCCTCCTTTCAAGGGATATTTGCCCTACATTATAGTTGTTCTCCAACAAAATCTGCTGGGGATGAAGGCAGGAGGCTGTAAGGGACAGGGGTTTGCTCCTGAATTAAGATTAAGAAGCCTCCCCTTCTCTTTTTATTTCGGTTTTGCTGTTTTCCCCAGTGTCATCGGTGGGGTTTGAAATGCTCTGTGTCAGGAGCTCGTCTTTGCGGCGCCGCCTCGGCGAGCGAGCGGGGATTTGGCTAAGCGGATCGCTGAGCTGCACCGCGCCTCGGACTTGCTCCTAGAACACCTAGACGCGAATCACTCCGGGGTGGTAGGACGGGAGGGAATGACGGTGGTGGAGATGGTGAACTGCGGGGACGTGGGAAACCTCAACTTTGGAGAACTGCTGCGACAGGCAGAACTTTACCTCTCCGCTTACTTCCTATCATTTCCTCTATTTATTCACTAACTCTGTCTGAAAGAAATTTGGAGTTAGACTGAAATTAATTTGATATTATTATCTTCACGAACAAAAGCAAGCCGGAGTACCATGTTAATATGAGCTAGTAGGCAGGAGACCATGCATCTATTTTTTCTTCTCAAAGCAGACAATATGATCTGAAAAATTGTCCTGCAGCCCCTGTTTTTTTCAAAGAAACGGATAAATATCCTCTAAATCTACAGTTACAGTAAGTGGCCCTGGCTAATGATTTGATTTGAGGATTGAGAGCACAGTCTGGATTTACTCTTTGTGCATTAACGCAGGTCAAATGGACACGGGCTGCATTTTAAATCAGTAATGGAAGGCTGAAGCCTGCCTTAAACCAATCACACCGGCCTTACCCAAGACCGATGGATCCCGGGAGACCGAGCCCTGCGAGCACAGCTTTTATATGAATGGACTCTGCGCAGCCTGAAGTTTCATTCATAAAATGGATGCTGAAGGGGAGGGGAAAAAGGAGAAAAAAAAAAAAAAAAAAAAAAAGCCCAAACCCTGGAATGTCCATTTATGCCGAGCTGAAGGGTGTAGTGTTCCCTCAGCTGCTGCTGCTCTTGCCAGTTGCCTTAAAGTAATGATTAATGTGCCTTGGCCCGGCCTGCCTGTAAGCTGACACCCTTTATGGCCTTGGTGTGTTTCTAATGTATAGTGAATGAGAAGGCTGCGTTCTCAAATCAGAAACATAAACAGGAACTGGTTGGTCTGAATTCCATTCAAATATGTCACTTCAGCCGTGCAGTGTTTGTCCAACTCCGATTTTACAGGCAGGGGATGGGGCGGGGGAGAAAAAGCAACACAGACATTTTTGCTGCAAGATCACCGACAAAAGGCAAAGGGGGGCGGCGGGAGGAAAGATTCCCCTGCTCCACTGAACTCAAAGGGGAGCGATGCTTAAAGTGCATTTTAAAGTTATTAAGGTTAATAAAAGTAAATACACGATTTTAAAATATGCTAGAAAGATCAGTTCCATGTGGGATTTTGATCCGGGACTGGATGTATGAGCCTTTGTTTTCCTGCTTGGCTGTATAAAAAGTTACACATCGCCTCGACAGGCTGTTGACATCTGGTCTCAGAAAATGCATTAGATGTTGTCATAGATCTGAAAACCAAAGTTGCGGAAAGGAAGTTGTTTGCTTAAGGTTTGTTTTCTGTGTGTGTGTGTGTGTGTGTGTGTCAGTTTACTTAGAAGAAGTTGCAGGGGCCAGATACAGTTTTCTCTGGTTGATTTTGTCAAGAGAAATGTGAAGAATTAAGCTTTTATTAAATTATAAAGATAATGAAAATCAAAAGTAATTAAATTACTTTAAAATATTTTAATTACTTTTTTTTTTTTTTTAAAGAAGGGATGTATTCATGTCTATTTGTACACATACTTGCACACAGCATTATGTTTTTCGAATTGACTGGATGAAGGTCAATATCTCTGAAAATGAAACCCGAAATCTTGTGTACTGAATGCTTTTAAACTCACAACACACCATGATTTGGGAAAGGAATGTCTAATTTTAGATTTTTGTTTGTTTGTTTTAGGAAAGATAGTGGCTTTAGGTTGACATACGTAACTTCAGTATGTAACATTTCACATACTGGCCTGCTAATGAAAATTCAATCTCTTCTTTTATATGGTCAAGATATTACCAAGTTGTAGGACTCTGTTGTAGCTGTGTCGATTCTGTGGGGATAGAGCTTTTAAAGAGTTAATTAAAGCCCGACTCACCAGCATTTGAGTTGTGAATAGGCTCAAGTAATTCCTACATAGGAAGATTATGTCATTATTTCCAGTATTTCTACCTAAATGTCTTGGTATGTAGCGACATACGATTTTTAATCTAAATGTGGTCTACAGGTTTACAAAACTAAAGGTTTCACAATCAGAAGGATTCATTTGATATGTATCCCTGCAAGACACAGATGATGCCTTTTCCTTAGTGGTGTCTGCTGCCACCTTAGCTACTTTTTAGCAATCTAGTTTTGAACAACTGTCTTACCTAAAAAGTCCTGTTTTGCAGTGATTGCAGTGTTGCTTTTCCACTGAGCTGGCCAGCTCGCTGGTGGGGCTAAGCAGCTGCTTTCCAGCGTGCAGCTAAACGTGCTTCCGTGGTGGATGAAGCGATCCTTTGTAAACAGCCTGTCAGTGCTCTCGGACATCGGAGAATAGGAAAGTTCTTTGCCGTGCGATTGTAATGCTACTAAGTTTGAGGACGAAAGTATAATGTGTTCCGACTTGAATGTTTCATTATAAAAAAGCCACCTTTGTACTAAGTTTAAAAAAATCTCTCCTGCTGCTCAGCTGTGTCTTGCAGTGCAGAGGAAAGCGCGTTGCCGAGCCCTGCGAGGTGCTGGTGGGAGGACTGGCACACACGTGTTGCTCCATGTGCTCGGGGCCGCGGAGCTAGATTGGTCCCAGCTCTCTGGGGGTTTTGGCCTCCCCTTTGGGCCCTGCAGCAGGAAGGAGATGCTCCGCACATGCACTTCCCTGCGGGGCGGAGGAGAAGTGGCAGAGCCCATCTCAGTCTGTTCATATAGATCCACCAGCTTTGAGTCACTGAAACTGGAACCAAAGCCCCTCTCCTTACCTTTTAAGACCAAAAGGACAATCGAGAGGCTTAAGCTGAGGGTACAGTGTGGTCTGTGTCCCTGGCCAGTGGAGACCCCCAAAGTTTTAGGGCTCTGACCAACTGAGGTCAGGGAGTGTAGCGAGCAGAGGAGTGTAGCAAGGAGAGCGGGTAGTGATGAGGTCCCAGCTTTGGTGTCATCGCTTTGTTTTACACAGAGGGAAGGAAACACGTTCTGTATGGGCTGAGGTTTGGGCATCGTGGGGCCTATTTGCAGGCTCCGTGCACGTGACAGCTGCCACTACACTGTAGTATAGATGTGAGCTGCTGCACAGAGTTAAAGCCAGGCAGGTAGCTAAGCTTTTCCCACCCATGCTCGCTCACCTCTCTTAAGCCTTTCTCTCTCCTTTCTGCATGTGCATGTATGTCAGGTAATACCTCTGTATCACATTATGCTCTGTCACGTGCACATGGGCTTCCAAATCTTACGATGATCTTGATAACACGAACTGAAAAGTAATTCAAAGAGACAGTGTTAACTTAGCAACTTGATAAGTTAGGAAGGCCGGTTAGGAAGGCCGCATAACTTCAGAATCATAGGAACAGCCCTGAGAATAAATCCCAATTTGAGTTTCCAGTTTCTCCTTGGCTCTGCTTTATTCAGGGAAAGAAAGTCCCTTTGCATGCAGAAGCCCAGTCTTCCCTGTGTACCTGGGCAGTGACTCTGAAGCTGGGTCTGATGCTTTGCAGACTGGTAACCTCTCTGCATCACCATCTGCGCAGAGCAGTGAGGGCTCCTTAATCACTCAGAGTTATAACCTAGCCCTTTAAATTCTGATACGATAGCTTAATGCTTCCTTACAGAGGGAGTTTCTCAAATGTCTCATTTGACAGTAAAACCTACAACCCCTGTGCCTACTAAATTCAGCAACAGATTTTTTTTCTTATCCTGAGGAGATCTGTTTGGGCTTTTTTACTTCGAGGTGTTTTGACTAAGGCACAGAAAAGCATATTTCTAGTAGTTTCTCCATGATACTCCCAGATGAGGAGACATTTCTGCAGTGTCTGGATTATATATAATTTAAAAAATATATACCTACTGGAAAAAAATGGGTTCAGAGCAACATGAAATAGGTCCAGATTCTCTGTTTTATGATGACCACTATACTGCTGTTAGGAACTGAAACAATGAGGATGAGCTCAAAGTATTCCAAATTAATCGCAGCACTTCTATGTCCCTATGTTTTTTATTTTTTATTTTTTTTAAAATTGGCCTCTTTTGTTCTTGAGATGGTATAACTAACTTCACAGTGTGAAATATTTCATTAGAAGCCTGAAAAGAGTGTATTGCGTATCCTAAATCCAGGCACATTTTTTAGATGCTGAAATTTGCTAAAAGGCAATAGCATCAGTCACCTCAAACACTTGAATCCTACTCTAGAAGTGTTTTATGCCAACTTCCTGCTTCTCTCTTATTTGTCTTCTTGAAACAATACTTTAAGGAGAAGAAAACATATAATTGCTCTGTAATTTCTGCACTAAAATGTTTTCTTTTGAAGTAGCTCCGCTTAGCTAGTAAAAATACTTCTGGGTCTTAGTCAAGCATTTAGTACAATTTAAAACTGCAATGCTAAATTTCATTGGTTGGACTTTTTATTAGATAAGGTAGAAATGAAAGCAGCAGGCAATTTAATTAGCAGTAATTTTTCTGGGCAAGTCATTACTTTGATGAACTTCAGAGCAATGTTTATGGCTCCTAATTAACCATGTTAGTCATTTGATTGAATAATCACTTTGGAAATGTTTCTACAATTTGATTAGAGTCTGACCCACTCTGATAGTCATAAATTAACTGATAGCACTTTAGGATAACAAGACTCTAGTTACTTTACGAGAAATAAACTCTTCCTTGCTATATTTTTCCATCCTCTGTGGACTGTTTAAACACAAGCTAACCGAAAGATTAAGTAATGTTGGTACAAACAATGCTCGTCTCAAAAAGACTCCAGATGTTAATTATAATTAACAGGAGCCTAGGAAATGAAACCGTAAATTGGTTAAAAACAGAACTTTTTTGGATAGGTACATAATTCTTTTTTCCTTATGCTCTCTCGTATCATGTTGTCAGAGTGGAGTTCATGAGTCAAAAAAAGGTCTCGTTGCCAATACTAGTGGATTTTTTACCTAAAATAGAAAATAGCATCTGTTTCAGTTCTCAGACTTCCTCTTTTTTACGTACATTTTTCCATTCTCTTTAAAATTCAATCTACTTGGTAACACGAATGATTCTTTGCAGGTGAGCCACTACTTGTAGCCTTGACTTCTGGTCTGCAAAACCAGGCTTGACTCGTGTGGTGGTTGAATCACTGATTCCTGTGACTGCTCAGAGTGGTTGTCACTGGGGCGTTTGAAATGCCAGAGGAGCTGGAGGAGGCAGCTCTGCCCTCCAGCAAGGGGCACCAGGAGCAGCGCAGAGATGTGCAGGAGAGACCTTGGAGGAAACAATTATTACCACCCTGTGCCTCTATTGCTTTGTGAAGCCAGTGTAAAACCTCATTTTCTTATCCTGCCAGATCTTTGATACTCATCACTAGTCAGTGAACGGTGAAATTTAGAATTGCGTTCTGAAAGAGTTTGTTGGCAGCGCTGGAAAACTAATGTCTGCTCTTTTGACCTCTCTTTGCATCTCTTACCAAGTTACATGTTACTGGTAACAGATTGCATAGTTTAGGGTAGGAGTTTATCACAAGATCAAATAGACTTTGTTAAGCAAGACTTTTGATATCCAAGAAGTGGGTTAAACATAGTTGAGGAGAACAAACATTTATGGTGTATTTCTGTTTGCAAATCCCTGTGCACAGGATGTGGCTACTTGGAGAAAGAGCAAGACACAGGGGGAAAATATCAAGACATTCAAAGAACGTCATTTTAATTAGTTTGTTTTTTTTTTCTCACTCTTGCATACTTGAGGGGGGGAATAGCAAATAAACATTTGTATTACTTTGAATGGGCGCACTCATTTTGTAGGGATGTATGTGCAGAGGGGGTTTTGCTTAAAGCTGTGCAGGTGGCAGGTGAAATGGGTGCATCTGAATTCCTTAACCAGTTTAAATGCTTAAACTGCAGACAATTTCTTCAGTCTTTCAGATCCTTAACCAGAAGCTGAAAAGCAGACCTTGCTCTAGGTTCACCTTGACATTCCTTGTATTAATAGTACCATATTTTGCAGAGTTTGTAAGTCTCTAATATGATTGGCAGGCTTTTCTGTGTTACTGATTAAAAATGTTATGTCAAATTAGTTACCAAGAAGGACACACAAGCACAGGGTTTAAAATATTAATACTGTCTCATGTGGCTTTTGCTCTGTGAAAGGTTTTAAATCAGGGGATCAGCTTTTAGCAAGGGTGGTTGCAGTAAGGGTTTGAGTCCAAGGACCTGCATTAGATGGGATCAGTGATCCTCACTTTAAGATTTTCTTTATTGCTGTGCCTTGTGCGTGCTGCTCTGAATGGTAACTGTGTGTTGACAGGTCTCACCTTGCTGTAACTTGTGTCCTTTTTTGCTGCTTCTCTATCTGCAGCCTGTGTCATTGATAACCTGCACGCTTTTAATTCCAGACAATCTTTTAACTAGTGTTGTTGTCCTCTCCTTTCAGAAGTGCCTAGCTGCCATTCCATTTACATGAGGCAAGAAGGCTTCCTGGCTCACCCAAACAGAACAGAAGTTAAGTTTTATATTACATACCATTTTTGTACAAAAGAAACGTAAAAAATGTCTGGAGGAATTTGGGGTTCACTGGTTTAAGTCTCAAGCTGAGAAAACTCCGTATTTCTTTCCCTTCCCAGCCCTGAGTTTTTGATGCACTGATCCCTTGTAGCTTCTTCTAATGCCACAGGTTGATTATGACCAAAGCAACTTTATTATGAAGTTACTCATTTTGCTTTTCAAGGCCTCCAGCTATTGAAAGGAAGTGATGCTTATAAATTTGTCCATCTTGGCCAGTCTGTTAAGATGATATTTTCCAGGCTATTGGTGTGACAGGCTCAGTTAAATGTTAAATAATCAATTCAATACTTTAAAAGGGTTTTGATGAACGTTTTTGGCTTTCCCTTTGGTTCATTATGAGATTATTTTTTTCTTCTTCAGTGTTTTGGTTCTTCTTGGGACCAGTTGCACAGCCATTTAATATATAGCAAAACTCTTACTTCAGTAGCTCTTTATGTGTGAGACTGCTAACATAACTAGATAAAAAAAACACTTAAAAATGCGTTCCCCTCTCCTGTTTTAATGTGTCTTTTTAGTCAGCATGCAGTCTTTTTGTTACAGTTCTTCTTGCTTATTTGTTTTTCCTCCAAGGAGCAAATTTTGAAAACTTGAGGAGAATTGTGTATGAAATTGATGGGAATTTAGACAGACATATGAATAAAAGCCCTTTAATAGGACTTCATTCAATAATCAAAAGACATAACTGAAAAGATAACAAATTTGGCTAAAAGCCCACCTACTTCTGGCATGGAGTAAAGGCAGATCGTAGAAATAGAAGGTAATCCCTAAAAAGGAGGGCAAGACAGGAGATGGAAGTATATAGCAGTCTCCATGTATGAAATTATATCAAGTATAGAAGCTTGATAAGGGAGGTAAAAGACATCAGGGAAAAATCTACAAGCTGTAGGCTAAGGTAACAAATTTGAGCTTTATTCCCAGTATAGATAGGAGAAAAACAGTCCTAGCAATGTTATACTGCCATAAATGCTCAGAGGTGGTAGAATTGTTATGAGTGATGTAGAAAAAGCAGTGATAGTCAATAAATATTTGTGTTCTGTATTTGGAAGTCATTCAGCATGATTTCATGGAATAAAGGTAAAGTCAAACAAAGCTGATTTCATTCTTTGTTAAGATTAGAAATTTGATTGATAAAGATACTAGTGTCTGTATGATACGGTTAGACTTTTCAGGGCATTTGTCTTACCACTGCATTACTTTTTGATTAAGAAGTTAGCACTATGCAATAAAGTATACATTAAATACATTAAGATCTGGCTAACTGACAAATTTAAAAGTGGCTGTCACTGGACAATCATTGAATGGATTGTTTCTATTATGGTTCTGTAGGAATTGATATCAGGACTGTTACTATTCAACATTTTCAATAGTGTTGTGGAAGTAAGTTAATTGATAACTTTATGGCACAAAGGCAAGGTGGTAAATAACGGGCAGGACAGGGCAGTTGCACAAAGCAGTTTGAATTGTTTGGTAATCTGGGCACATTAAAGAAAATGTGTTTATAATATGCTGAACATAGCCTAGACCAATGATATCAGGAAAGAATATATTGGAAAAAATGACTGTGAGAAGGGGCTACTCCTCCTAGGCTTAACAGTGGGGTTAAAGCTCTCCAACTAAACATTGCAGCCATACGGCAAAGAGCACATTAGTAATATGTGTGTGATTACATGGAGAGTCATGGGAAGGCAGGAAGAGACTGGGAATGATGTGCCCTGTGCTGTGCCTGCGCGAACTAGTGGTCGTGAGGCTGAGACTGCCACGCAGAGCAGTTCTGGTTAACCAGGACATTACAATAAAAGCTGAAGCCACACTGTCTCAAATAGGAAATGAGGCAAACGTTGTGGAATAAACATGGAGAAAAATGGACACTTTTCATTTTTGCAGGTGGAGATTAGCTGGCTTTTGGAAATGTAGACTTTAATTAAACATCCCTGTATTGAGCCCAGCATGTTGTGGGTGGGTGGTATGTAAAGGATATGGGATACTAATTGGATTCCTGTATGACTTAGCATTCCCTCTGGCATTCAGTCTATGATCTCTTCTTTATTCCTGCATCTTTTAAATAAACCCCCTCTCCCTCTTTGACTTACAGGTTGTATGTATGAAAAGGGACCTAGGCAGTTTTATGATGACACTTGTGTTGTTCCAGAGAAGTTTGACGGTATGTATGACACATCTCTGCTTTTTTTTCTTGCTTTCTTCTATTTTTTTTTTTCTCTTATATTGGGAGTTGAAAAAGGAAGAGATGAGGGATGATTTTTATCTGCTAATCAAAAAACTTTGATAATGTGCCAGTTTAGGATTCCTTAACACACCATTTGCAGTGCAGCCAACCAAAGCTGACCTTTGACTCCTGAACCAAAGTCTCCTTTTCAATAAGATGTCATTCTGCTTTTGCCAGTGAAAGATCCTGCAGCCAGAGTTGTTACAGAGGAGCTCGATTCTTGTAATGTTGAGAATTATTAGCAGGATTTCCATTGCACCGTTGACACATTTGTTGTTAGTGATTTAATGTAAGCTGTCCTTAAAATTAACAGAGCAGATGAGAAAGCAGCAATTTGGGTTTTACTGAGGACTAAGCCTCTTGTCTGTTAAGAGATGAATTGTGGACAATAAGTGTACAAGGTATTTTTGTGTATAAGTGTGTTCTGTGCTACATTAAACATTGTACTAGTGGTTTATTTTCTAATGGGACTGATAACAAATCAGTGACCTTTTCACAGAGTTGCCTATTATAACAGCCATGTTTTAAGAGGGATTCTGGGGTCAAGTAAAATTAATGCCACAAATTATCCTCAGTTACACTGATGTAAAAACAGTTTCCTGGTGTAATTCAGTTGATTTCAGATTTATTTCATTATAATCAAAGTAGATGGAAGCAGTACTCTGTGCCAGTGACTCTGTTAGTCTGCAATTTTGGGAAGTCATTTGGAGACGGACTATTTAAATTCGCTGTAGCGGCTTATTTGCGTTAGTGTATGTCCAGCTTTGTTTATTTTAGCAGGAGAGATTAGATATCCTTCTGATGAATTTTTGAACAGGTCTCTATCCATAGATAAAAGTACAGCTGCAGATCTTCAGAGGGTTTTTTTTCCATTTTTTTTTTTTTGTCCAGAGAATAGCTGATATGAACTACAGTACTACTGTGTCTAGTACCAGTAGTTGTGTTTACTGAAGTATGGGAGACTAAAATGAAATGAACATAGAGAATTACACATTCTTCAAACTAAGGTGTCACACATGCATTTCAGAGATGGTGAGGAGCAACAGAGAATAAACAGATGATTTAAAAAGTATTATATCTAACACTGAAAACTGTTAAACTTAGCATTGCATTGTCACAGGACTGACACATTCAGTCAAAGGGTGATTTACTGAAAGTCTGTTTTGTATTCTAGCTTTTAAATTCATTTACTATTTATTTATTTAGAATATATGCTTATATATAATATATGCTTACATTTATATATATATATATATATGTGCATACACATATATATCTACACATACGTACGCACATAGATGTTTATCGTGTCAGTTCAGCATCCGCCCTCATACCCTATCCCACCCCAAAAAATCATTTGTGTGCCTGACCTGTTTGCAGTATCAGTGGCAAATTTCTATTTACGTTTATGGAGGAGGATCAGGCCCTGTACCGTACAAAGTAGTATTACTCCTCGGGAGTAACATTTGTCTCCATTGTTCTTGCAAATCTTCCCCCCACCTCCTCATTGTACAAAGAAGGGAAGGAGAATAGACAAGAAATACAAATAAGTAGAATAATAATCTTTGGAAGTGTTTGCATGCCCACTGAGCAAGCAGTCTGCTTTTAGCTGCTATGGCAGTCTATTGAGACAATGCCTTGTTACCTGAGAAGATTGATGCTGTGATACGGATGCGTATGATAATACTTGTAGCGTGATGAGCTTTAAGGAAAGATGACAGACATGTCATTATATTTTGGCCAGTAAAGAAAAAAAACAAGATAAAACCAGGACTAGACTTTATGTTTCAGAACCAGATTCTCAGCTGCTTCCATTGGAATCAAAGATCGTCACAGGCTAAGAATCTGATCCTCTCTAATACTGCATTTGCTATTTGCACATTGCTCAGATATCGTTAAAAGAATAATCTTGCCCTTGAAAATGAAGGCCTTTCAGACCTGGAACCTGAACCTCACAGATACGTAAAGCCTTGCGTTGATTTATTTGTTTTCCACAGCTATTGACTCAATTTTCTTTCCTGATTGCAAAAGGAAGTACTCCATTTTTAATATTATTATTATTACTTTCGCTACACAGAGCCATTCCATAATGGCCATCTGAGCATCCTAATGCTGTGGTTGAATGTAAAATCCTTGTTTTCAGCATTAAACAAGTTCATGCTTCTTATTGGCAAGGACTGCTGTTCTGGTAGTTGGACTGAGGAGTTTTACCAAGGTATCAAGGATTGCAGTCATCGTTTTCTGTGAAAAAATAAATCTCTGCTTCAGCTCAGACCTTTCAGCTATCATTATTTTCATGAGTTTTTCACTGTAAGTAAGATTTAAAAACAACAGAGACAGTTTGGATGAAGCAGGACAGTTTTTCACTGGCAGTTTATGGAACAGTTAGCAATGTATTGTTGTTTTTTAATAGCTTTCCATGGATTTGAAATTTTAGAAGAATTAAGTTACTGCTTTGTGGGGGAAATGCCAATCTAATATGTAGATATGAGTAAATGTAATGTGTGCTTATATGCAAGTCCAATATGCCACAGAGGAACTCGCATATCTGTAGGATTTGCATACCTATACATAAAGCACATGCTGTTTAAGTCCAAGTCAAATACTTTGACAAATTTTCCTTGGATGAATTTGCATGCAAAAGAAGTTTCACTCAGTAGGGTTTTGCAGCTTTATGAAGCATACATTACATTTCCAAAACTTGGGCTTGTGCAAAGGATTGTATACAAACCCAGTTCTCTAGACATCGGAGTTGCTTACAAAAATAGTTTGTGCTCTTTTTGATAGAGGATATTGCAAAATGGTTTGCAAGAGAGATTTGCATGTTTTAGGAGTAGGTGGGGATAGGCTTACGGAGACTGCCATAGAGTGTGACTGGCACTTCTTAGTTTATGAATATATTATACATTGCTGTAAGGGTGTATACATTTAATAGCAGAAAGGGAAGTAAGAATTCTTTCTATTTTCTTAACTTTAATGATTACTTCAGCGGTTTCTCTGATAAACTGAGTGCCAATGCACATTATCGTTATTGTGTGTGCACGTGTAGGTGACGTCAAACAGGAGCCAGGAATGTACCGTGAGGGACCCACGTATCAACGGCGAGGCTCACTCCAGCTCTGGCAGTTCTTAGTAGCTCTTCTCGATGACCCATCAAACTCCCACTTCATTGCCTGGACTGGCCGAGGCATGGAATTCAAGCTGATCGAGCCAGAAGAGGTGGGTCGGACGTCCACCAGGGGGTCCTGCAAGTTAGACAGGGCTCCCTTGAAGTCAGCCACTCTTTGCCTTCAATATTTTGCATCAGTAGTACTTCAGAAATACAATGCGGAGAACCAGAAAGGGGCATGTTACTTCAGTGAAGATAGAGATGTATTAATTATGGTCTTGATTTCCTAATTGTAGAAAATACTAACAATAAAAGTGCCGGAGGTCCAAACACGCAATGTCACTCCTGGGGCCTAGATTTTCAGAACGCCTTCACATAGTAAATGGCAAGCTACTGTGTTTCACACTCTTCTGAAAATTTGTCCATGAATAAACTTTAGCAACAAATATTCTTCATTGTGACGGTATGGGAGCTTTGAACTTCTTTGGTCTACAATGAAAGACCCAGAGTCTGATATGAATTGAAAAGGATTTTAAGAAAATCAACCTGTGAAATCCTATCAAAAATTAAAAAAAAAAAAAAAAAAAGGCTCTTTTAAAAGTCTTCCTGCCTATCTCTGCCAGTAGGTTGCTTAGTGCACACTTAGATTCTCGTCTTGCAAACACTCAGTGTACACACACAGCTCCCCTGATGCATGAAAGACTCATGGGTAGATAAAATTACTTGTATTCATAAATATTTGCTGAACCATAACTTAGTTCACTTGTGTAACAAACAGGAATAAATTGAACATCTTATTAATAATCTTTTTGGAATAGAGAGCATTTAAATTATCCTTAATCTATCATAGATTCTAAACACAAATGGAAACTGTTAGAAAATCTGGTACGTCTGTATTCTATTTTAATACTGATGTGGATATTTTGATTAGACTTGTCAAAAAGTGATATCATTTTTGTTTATGATTTTACCCTTTGGAAGGAGTTGGGTAACAGAGGAAACCACAGCAAATTTACTGTCAGGATCCACTCCCAGCTACAGCCAAGTAGGATGGTTCAGGGGGTGTAAGGCTGCTTCTGCCTTCCACCAGCTATTTCTGCTGTTTGTTGGCATAATGTAAGAAAGCTTTTAGATCGCTTGAAGTTACATAAGCTGCCAGCAGCCCTAAGGGGGTGATGCTACGGCAGCTTGGGGTGAGAGGCAGTACTGATGTCCCTTCTCCTCTGGACATGGCCTTGCTTAGGTTGCCGCAGGGACTCGGGTGCTGGCTCTGCTCTGTCAGAGAGCCCCCCGTATTAGCCATATTCGCAGTGGCACGTTCTGGCATCCTGCAGCTGAGGATTTGGCTACATTCTTGGTCCATTTGATACTGAAACTTTGCTGGCAAGTCTTTAAGCCTTAGCAAGCTCTAGGTTGTGCTGAGGCACTGACAGGTTCCAGTGAACGTAGTCTTCTTAGTGGTGTGGCCTGGCCCAAAGCAGCCAAAAATCTTTGGAAAGGCTTTTATTTTAGGGTGAATGTATGATTTATTCACACGCGCGCGCACACACACACACACACACACCCCTTTAATGTTTCTTTCCCTTCTTGGTTTTATCTTGTCTTTAACCTGTGTCCAAAGTTTTTCAAGATTTAAAGAGTTTTATGAAAATATAATTCCCAGCAGGTGGTACAAAAAACTTTATAGATTTTATTACTTAAAAAGAAAGCAACAAAACAAAGGCTTAAGATTTCTCTATTTCATAATTCTGATAAGCAGACTATTCTGATGTAAGCTAACCAGGTCACCTCCTTGCCTGGCTGTGCAGCAGTTGCAGTGTGTTTTTGAGCAGCCCCATGTCTAAGAAGCAGACAGCTCAACACTTGCTCACTACCCTGTGCTGTTAGTGAGTACAAAAGAGGAGTGCAAGTTGTTTTCCCATGAATGTCACGGGTTTGAAAGAAACTGTCAATTAAAATAAAAATAGCCTATGGGATGTCGCACACTCCTGTTGGTTGCTAGGTGTGAACTGAAGAGAAGCCAAAGAGCTTGTTGGTTCAGCTGTGGCAGGTCAGGTGTTCGTGATGTGACCTTTCCATGCTGCCCTGTTTTGCAGGCTCATGTGCCTGTGGAAAGGGTGACAACAAGCACTAACATATATCAGTTTCTCTGGTCCCACAGCTCATTCAGAAAGCAGGCTTGTGTTCATACAGGCAGCTGCAAACTCAGAGGGCTAAGATTTGGGCATAGTTCTGCTTTTACTGCTAGATACCAGGCCAGTAGGTATCAGCAGGAAGGTGGGGTGGAGAGGAGAGACCTGAATCCCTTTGGTAGTCCTAGCAAGACCTGTCAGATTATCTGCAGACATATTCTTAAAACTAACTGTTTCTGGACTTACTTGGCTATTTAGGAATGTCAAAACATTATGCAATGCAGCATATTCTTATAAACTGTTCTGTTGTAGTTAACTTTGCTGTGTATTTCTTTATTATATAAATTTGATACACTGGGGACTTGGGGGACTCTGATTAATGCAGAAACAAGCTTGGCAGGACTGAACAAAGAGATATAGGCATTCGTTACAGAGATGAATAGGCGAATCAAGGTTACATATCTAGGGCAAATCTACAGCTGGAGTAGATTGACGTGCTTTGGAGGTATGCTTCAGTGCAGCTACAACGTAGCTGAAGTTAGCAGAACTACAGTAATTTACATACGCCTGAAAAGCTGCACCACAGAGAGGAAATAATATTTTAAAAAGAAATTTTAAAAATCATTGTCCAGATGGAGATGAAAGTCATGGATTTTGCTGTTGTTATTTCATCCCTTTCAGTTCCAAATTTGGAACCGCATGTCACCTGTGACTTGCATCAAAAGACTCTAGACACCTTTAGGGAAATTTTGTAGAGTGCTCGACAGAGAAACTGTTTGGCTACTGTCCCCTTTTTCCACGGCTGTATGCATATGTGCCTTACCAACATTTTTTCTAAACTGTACTTTAAATAGTTCACCAGCTACAATGTTTTTCTTTTTTCTTTCAGTGACATGATAATAATTTCGATAGCAAGTAATTGTAATGTCACCAACAACAGATTATAATTTAGGGTGGGGAATAAGCAGTTAAGCTCTTTAAACAAAAAGTCTGTTTCTCAAGAACTACCTCTGGTGATAAAACAGGAAGTATAAAGACAAGTAGGAATTGTAAGTCAGAGCAGAAAGCATATTGTTCTCCGTGGAGCAGCTTTACAAGTTGCTTGTGATTCCTTTTTTATTATTATTTCTAAGGGAAATTAAACAACTGCAACCATTTCTCTCCCATTCTTTGTATTGCCATATAACTTCTCCAGGTGATTATCTTGCCTTCTCAGACAATTAATTTTCTTTGCTAAAGTAATGTTTAGGACTGGGAGTTGGCTTTTGACTCATATCTTCTAAAAATATGAGCATTGCTGTCATTCCAAGTTCAGACTGCATTAGTTCATGAACTAAGTGTGCATGTGTATATACACATGTGTGTTTAATATAATTTAGTGTTCTGACAGCAAGGACAAAGCAAGAAGATTAGTAAAGTTATACACAGTATCAAAGTTTTCATCTTTCTCTAAACTTTTGTGATGAAACTTGATTCTTTTTTTTTTCTATTTGCTCTTTATATGGTTTCATTTTCTCTCCAGTTTTCTTCAACATCCTCCCTACCCCAAACCTTTCCACCTCATTTGCAAATGAGTAAGTCTGTTCCAAGTTTAATGGATGATTTTGTGTCCAATTAAGAGTTATAGGAAATTCAGGTCATGGCAAGTTTTCTCTTTTATTTATGCCTTCCACTGCAGGGTTCTACCTCCCACCCCCAAATAAAAAATCTGATGATAAGATCTGCTTGTTAAATGCATTTAACAAATCAATGCTAATCCATTTCTGTGGCAGGTGGCACGTCGCTGGGGGATTCAGAAAAATAGGCCAGCCATGAACTATGATAAACTTAGCCGATCACTTCGCTATTATTATGAAAAGGGAATCATGCAAAAGGTGAGCAGCCAGTTCCGTATTAAATTTCACTGGTGCGTTACATGTTAATCCATAAGTCATGTTACAAGGAGTACTTGTAATTGCATTTCTTAGGTAGATTTTTTTTTCATCTGTTTAGGCAGACACTAAGGTCTGTGCTGTACCTACTAGGTCCAGTATATGCATCAAGTTATTTTTTTCTATGTAAAAAAAAAATCTGTGGTTTTTAGATGGTTTACACAATGCACATCATGATCTAGGACGAGAGGTAACATTCAAAAATATCCAAAAGAGCTTCCTGGCACCTGGGAAGGGCAAACAGTAGAGTACGCTATGAATAATGTGTTGCAGTTCTAAATTAGCTGCCCAGCACTGGGCTACTTTGCTAACTACAAGACAGGAGAAGAAAATGATACCTACTAAAATACCAAATTCTTGACTGTTTTACCAGTAGTGTTGCAATAATACCGTTTTAAAATGGATTTCAATATTTTATAATATGCTGAATTATGAGAAATATTTAGCAATAATTTATGTATAACAGTCTGGTCTTGCTGACAGTATTCAACATGTTCCTTTCCTGTGCCTTGCTGATTTACATATATATTCTTAAATATTGCTATGTAGAGCTGTGTAGATTGACTGAGAAATCAGTAGGAGGGACCAGTTTGTCACATCTACTAGATCAGTTGATACGATCGAAGGTCATAATGAGCACCTTGCACCATGTAACTTGCTCCATATTTTTTCACACCGGTTTTGTGCACTGTAATGACTAACATGTTTAAACATGCTGTTTGTCGAGTCTGTGAATGGAGCAGTGCCACCAGCTCAAGTTACTGGGGAACTTTTCTAGTAGATTTTGTGAGGTCTCTGTTTAGAGGTGCCTGATGTGAAGTGGGGATCTTTGTAGCTCTCTCCCCTTTCACTTTCTGGCAAACAATTTGGGTTAGCACTGCCTTATACCTTACTTAAAACACCCAGTGCCTCGTGCATTTTTGTGGGTCACACAAGTCTCTATTTTGACTCCATAAAGTGGACTGGAGACTGGGTCCTCCTGGGGAGAGGCAGAAACGCTTGATGCTGCCGTGTAACATTTCAGCCGTGTGAGTTCCTTGTCCCAGGTTATAGTGTGGCTGCACAGACAGTTATGTCAGCACAACCCGAAGGTGACACAGAGGTAAAAATAAGCTACAGAGTGTGAAAAAACATTAAAAAGTGGGGGCAGTAACACCATAAAGCTGATAACACTGCCCAACCCACGTATCCATTTAATAAGGACAGTTTATAGGTTTGTCTAACAGTTAGCTTGCTACCTATTTAGCATCTGCTTTTTTAATATACTTTATTATATTTATACAGGAGTATATTTAACACACATTTTAAAAGCTGGTTTGAACTCTTGCTTGCTTTGACACAGTCATGTTTACGATTTACTGTGGGATCATCCTATCTGACTAGTCAGTGTATGTTAGAATCTAATGGGAATCTAGGTTTGTGTCAGGTTTCTTTACTGCAACATTTGTATGCACATACTTCCCCCTTAAAACATTTTTTGTTTTAAGTTAAGTTATGCTGATAGACTATGGGAATGTCTCTAAATGCAGACTCCAATCTGACAAACTAGCTGACTTTCCTTTGATGGAGGAAAGAATAAAAATATAGGCTCTACCAAAACTTTATCTGTGGAATGCATCATCTGCAAAAGGAGGTGCTTCAGATTATTTTCTCTAGTAAGAATAGAGTTAAATTTGCAACATTCTGCTGCCTTCATTCACCCACTCTTAATACCATGCCAGCTGGAGGCAGAAGCAGCAGACAGTATGATCTTATTTTGAAATAATTTAAATTTATTAGAAGCATGCAACATGGCTTATATTTTTGAACGTGATTATTAGGGTGCTTGAAAATATACCGTATTGACTGTTTTTTTTTCAAATAAGACAGTAATGTTGTATTGTTTTTATTACTCTTCTGCTTTAAAGTAGATGAAGCACAGGCTTTTATAGGTATTTCTAAGTAAAGGAAAACTTAAGATCTTTGGACAAATGGCCCCTCCATAAGCAAATCCAAATGCCCAAGCTTTCCATGAGCAATTACTAAGTACATATTAGCCTACTTGCTTGCTTACGCAGGCTCTGTACAATCAGTATGCACTATAACTAAGTGCTTTTATTCTTCAGTATGAATCAATCTGTATAAAGTGAAATTCAGATCTGTATCATGCAACGTGTTTCTTTTTTCCAGCTCTCACTCAGAGTGTGGGACTTAGTCATTTTGTCACAGTAGTGACAATTTGTTTACAGTTTCCAATAAGAACAGTTCTCTTTGTGGTTAAGTATAGGAAATTATTATGAAAAAAGTCTGGAAGTAGAATATCTAGTCCATCTTCTGACAGGTTATCACGTGCCTCAAAACCAAAAATGCACACAGGCTGCTTCTGCAGGTCTCTGTTGCCTTTGCTGGTGTCGTTGCCTTCCCAGTTCTGATGCCCTGACATTTAATTGCATGCTGAGGATGAATCCTTCAGAAATTTGTTGAACTTGATGCTGCAAAGCCACGGATGAAGCCCTTACTCTGCTGCACCTTTCTCTCCTCTCTCTGTTACCCAAGGTCGCTGGAGAAAGATACGTCTACAAGTTTGTGTGCGACCCCGAAGCGCTTTTCTCCATGGCCTTTCCGGACAACCAGCGCCCTTTGCTGAAGACTGACATGGAGCGTCACATCAACGAGGAGGACACTGTCCCTCTGTCCCACTTCGACGAGAGCATGGTCTACATGCAGGACGGTGGCTGCTGCAACACCCACCCCTATAACGAAGGCTATGTCTATTAACAGCAGTGACAGCGAAGGGGGTGTTTTCTCCCTCCCTTTAGCTTTTCCTCTTTCTCAAGACCGGGGGAAAGCTGAATCGACTTCAGTTTGTTTTTTAAATAGTACACTAAAAGGGGCTTTTCCTGTTGCATTACTCCTATGGTCTGCCATGGACAGCGCACTTTATTTGAAAGGGGAGGGTTGGAATCTAAACGTTATTCTGTGTAACAGGAAGAAAAGGGGGGGGGGGGGCTTTTTACTTAAGTTTGGGAAGGGAACATACAGGTTTTAAGTACAAAAAAAAACTATATCATGTCTGTTTTGTTTCATATCAGCATAAGATATTGTACATTTTCTCTGGGTATCTGCAGTACAGTTAATTCTCATTGTGCAAAATAACCACTTGATGATATCAGCGTAGCATGCCTGGGGCATTTGTTTCTTGCCATTCTTAATTGTCTTTCTGCAGTTGTAAAAGAGGAACAAAGCATGTATTGCAGCATTTAATTTAGAAGATAGAAGTGGCTGGCCTTGCGCCTTGCCTTTAAAAACAAGGAAGTATCTCAAGATAGTTTTTTATTTTTTTATTTTTATTTCTTACTCTTTTTTGTTTTGTTTTTCTGTGGCCTCAAAAAGATCCTCATGTAATGGCAGAGTGGCCCTCAGTGCAGTGACTGAGTAGCACGAGCCCTGACCTCCAATTGCAAAATTGCATGTTATATCTGGTGCCACCTCACTATATGTATATGACCCACACTATGGTTTAGACCTTTCAAGATCCATTTGAGGGTAGTAATTACATGTGGTAGGCTTTCTGATGATCATGTCAGCATTAAATACAGGATCATGGATCGGGAGGGAGAAAACATTTTGTATCCTTCCATTTCCTTTGGTACATAAATAAGTTATTTAATCAATAGGAATTAACTGTACTAAGTCACATATCTAATTATGCTGTTTAGACACAGCAAGCACTCCTTGAGAAAAATATCCAATACACTAAATAGGTACTTTAGTAATTTTTAGACACGGTACCCATTAATATGCATTTAAACCTTTTACTGCTGTGTTATGTTGATAACATATATAAATACTAGATAATGCTAATGCTTCTGCTGCTGTCTTTTCTGTAATATTCTCTTTGATGCTGAATTTACTATGACCATTTATAAGCAATGCTGTAACTACAGGTAGCATTTCAGGACAAAATAGATGACTTGAACCATTTATTGCTTAGAAAATAGCTTTTGCCATAGCTGTGCTATAAGCAGCTTTTACGCGCATCCACAAATGCCTAGTGAGCTTCAGCTTGCTGAGGAAAACTCTGCGGAACCTTTTGTAACTTTTGGTGGGACGGAGACTTACACGAACTGTCAAAGAATACCATGAAGTCGCTGTATGACGTTGTAGTGCTGGCACTGATGTTACCAATCAACTTGTTTTGGACACTAAATGTAAATGTGATTGGAGATGTTTGGAAGACAATTTAAATTTTGTCTGTTTGGAGTTTTTTTTTTTTT
>VZSV01000035.1:4182743-4212937 GCA_013398735.1 Nothocercus julius | reverse complement strand
AAAAAAAAAAAAAAAAAAAAAAAGAAAAGAAAAAAATGCATCAAATGTGTAATATTTAAGAAGAAATATATATATATATATCTGTATACGGTAGTGACTCACTGAACAGTACAAGCAATCAGACCAACATTACATGATCTCTCAGCAGGAAATATAAAAGTCTTTCACTGAACTGATTAACCCTTTTAAAATGCACCTAAAAGGTTTATTTAAAGTCTGTTTTTATTCCACTTTTTTGTTTGTTTGGGTTTTTTGTTTGTTTGGGGTTTTCAGGTAGATTAATAAATCTGGCAGCTGATTTCTGCAAGATTGTTGTGTATTGGATTCCTAACCAGTTGGAGAGGAGAGGCCCTTTCTGTAAGAGTTTTCCTTTGGAAGAGGAGATGATGGTCTGTTCCCAGGGAATGGCTTCCAGCAAAGTGTATTTAAAAAAAAAAAAAAAAGTGAGGCTTATATACAATTCATGCATAAGCTGATATGAGCTATAAACAGGATTTAGGTTGCCAGAACATTGTATTTGACTGACAAAAGGGAACAGGGCCAGGTAAGGGTGGAATATGTAAATTCTGAGAAAGATTGCTTCCAGATAGGAACACGTGCAGATTTTCACATAGCATTTTAATTTGAATATGGGGCTTCAGGTGTGTGAGTGTTTTGGTTTGGTTTGGTTTGTTTTTTTTGACTTCACAGCTTGCTGCTGTGGTAACTAGGAGAAGTTGGGGTACCAGAGCATTTATGAACATTTTCTCAAGTAGCTCCTGTGAAAACTCCTTTGCTCAGGGCTAAAGCTTTTCTTTTGGGGGGAATTCTGTGGTATCTAGCACCATTCCCCAGGGCCTGTAGTTTATTAGCCCCTGACATCTGACTTTTTTTAGGCTGCAAGTCCATCCTTACAGAACCAGGAGAGTATCAGCTAGTAAACATTTTTGCCTTGTGTGTGCATGTATTTAATAGCAGGAAATAGATAATAATGTGTGCAAAAGAATGATTATGAGGAAATTTTTGCACTGTTAATGGCTGTACTTTCTCCTCTGAAGACCATTAGCATCAGTTTACATACTACAGGTATTAGCACCCTTAAACCACCTCATTCGGAGCCCACATTAATAGTGCCTAGGACTTTTCCAAAGTCCTTCCAAGATGCTTTAGGAGTCTTAATTAGCATGGTATCATACAGTCTAAGAATAATTGCTCTGAAATATCCCACTTGGCCCTAGCTATGAGAATCTAGGAGATTAGTATCTCATTTATTGTCACTTTTTTTTTTTTTTTTTTTTTTTTAATCAGAGGCTGTTCTGCCTGGAAAGGAGGGGCAGGGGCCTGTGCCTCAGAAACTCCAGTTCAAATCCTGTGTGTTTTGCTAGGATACCAGGCTAAGAACTGGACCATCTGGAATGTGCTCATGCACCTTGGCCTGCTCGGTCTGCTAAGGACGAGGTACCTCCAGCACATCTTCTGTGATGAGGGTGCTCATCTCTGGCAGAGAAGAGGGGATGACACGTTAGGGTCGGAGGCATTTTAAAACTACAAAATTACCCAGAAGATGCCTGCTTGCCAAATCTCTAAGGATCACAACTATATCTACAAAGTGCTGTCTTGCCTCCCAGCTGTCCAAATGCTTCGTCCCTCATTTCAGGGAGCCTAAGATATTGGACCCCGCTTGAACAGCAAATTAATTTCTGTGGGAAGGGAATATTCATGTCATCTTGTTATATGATAGTTTGAAAGTTCCTATGAAGAGTCTTGTTGATATTTTCCCAAAGAACTGGTTGTTCTTTTTTTTCTTTTTGGGGAAAGGGTGAGGGAAGAGGTGAATCAGCTCCAAGGAGAAAGTATCCATACGTCATGTTTTTGTCTTTTGTTTTTGGTTTTTCCCCACAACTATAGCATTATTTAGAATATTTTTCGAAATGCATCATGCCTTTAATACTGTCATAGTGGTAACTGTGTACTGTCTTTGGGTTTGCCATAGAACCATGCAGTCAGCCCTGAAGTTCTTCTGGAAATGAACTTTCTGGTGTTAACTGAGGTCAGGGGAAGCTGCCTCAGAGAGGCAGGCGCCCAATCAAGTGTTTGGATCTGCTAACCTATAATTCTGCCTCTCAGGGGTTTTTTTGTTTTTTTTTTTTTTGCCTGTTTTGTGGGGATTTCTTCCCATATCTGTGCTTTTTATTCCCACAAGAGCAATGGATATTTCAAATGTTTTGCTAGTGCATTTAGTAGCCAGGTTTGATTTGTTTTGTTTCAGAAGAAATATTTTTATGTACCTCAGAAATATTTTTATGTACCACAGTCCAGAGAACCAGGTAGATGTTTGGGGTTTGTTTCTTGCTGTGTAATTTCCATTACAGGCTATGCCAGCTCCTTGGTGCAAGAGCCCTAAAAGCAGTGAATGGAGGCAATTTCATTGCTTTTCTTTCCTTGCCCTCCCCTCCTTGATAGGGCCAACTAATCTGGTTGGAAATCATTTAAGCCAGTTGTTCCATAAGAAGCCCTCGATATTTTAGTGAACTGTGTGTTCACTTGTCAGTTCATGGGCATTTTACAGCACCTCAGGTACTGGGAGCCGGGTGTTTTAGACACGGCGCAAAGGGCTGCGCTGTGGTTTCCGTCCAGGGCTCGCCTGGGGAGTGCATATGGCTCTGCGACCTAAATAGACGCGTCAGGAGGTGGTCTGGCAGGGGCGCCAGCTCTTTGGCGTGCAGGACATTCGCCCAGATGGGCAGTTACGGTTGCTGCCTGCTCCGCCGAGTTGAGCTGTGCTCTAGAAGATCTGGCGAGGGGCTCGGCGTGTCCGCGCCGGAGAAGACCGGAGGGAGGGGGATCCCAGCAGGCCTGGGTGAGGCTCAGAAATGGGTAAAAAAAGTCTGTCAGTGACAATCTGGCCCTACCAAGTAGATAATCCGAAGCTGATTAGTGCAGGAAGGAGGAGGTTATGTGACCAGTGTAGTAAATCACAGAGATAATTACTTGAAAGACATGCTACAGCAGAACTATAAGAAATGATGGAAAGTAATAAACTCAGTAAACAGCAGTGATTTTTAAGACCTCAGTGCTTATGGGAGTGCTTCAGGAAAAGGAAGAGAGAAAGTAAAATGTAGAAAAGGACAATAATATTAGATGAGAACAACAGGAGTCAAATCATGAACTGCATTAGGGGACCTGGAAGATTGCAGTGTTTTAGATAAGGAAGTAAGGGACTAAGATAAGTACAGAGTCAGTAAACTGAGATAAGAGCAAGAGAGAGAAGGTAATTGGAGGCAGTGCACTTTGTGGTCCATGGGACAAATGTATTACTCTAGCAGAACTACACCAGGGATGTGGTTGGCCCTAGTAAGTTTAGCCCCAAGGACAGGAATATCAGAACTGCCTTTGAAGTGATTGTTGATAATTTAGTAAAACCATCTGCACAGTGTTTGAGAGCTGTTAAAAGAGCAAACAAGATCTTGGAATATGCAGAGAGTGTTCTGGGCTATAAATGCAGTAACTTTATTGTCCCACAATATTAAAAATGAAAAAAAAAAAATGGCTCAGATTGTGAGCTGGTGTAAATCAGCTTGGTTACACTGAAGTCAGCTAGGTAGCTTTATGCCAACAGTCTGTGGCCTGTTATTAGTAATGTGTTTGTCTGTCTAGTTGTGGTATTTATGGAGGACAATTTCACTTGTTACCCTATTCAGAAAAATATGCAAATGATCAAGACCTGGGACATAGCATGACACCAATAATAAAAGACAAAATTAAACTAAAATGTGCACGTTCTGAGTTCTACTTGTGTAGACAACTCTCGTTCGCTATTTGCTCTCTGTGGTGGAGATCTATACATCTCATTGATTCTTCCAGTGATGTTAAGTGACCAGTGCTGGCAGATGTGTGTGCTGGAGTCCATGCTACAAAAGGTTTAGCTTTGCCCTCTGCAAAGGTGGAAGGATACATGGGGATCAGGCTGCCTTCTCCGGTCTTTTGGAAGACAATGTGGACATCTAACAGTCTAAGGATTACACAAGGCCTTCACCTGTTCTGAATAGTAGCAGATTTCAAGTACATTTTAGATGTAGCCAGAAAGTCTAGACTTTCAAAGGAATTTCGGACACTCTCAGCTCCATATTATAAAGTTTCATGTGCTCAGTCAACTCTATTAGATATTTAAGGGCCTACAGAAAAAAAAAATCAAAAGCTGCTTTGCTGAACCAGGGCCTCTCTGCTTCCCTAGGAACAAAATGTCTGTGAGAGAGAGACAATAGGTAGAGCTAGATGTATAGCCACAGAGAATTAAAAGGAAGACCCGCTTTATATTATTACCTTATAGAAAGAATTTCAGCATGGCTCTGCAGAAGAGAGTTCATAGGAGTTAATGCAGCCAAGCATTTCCATGGAGCCCGGAATAGATTCCTACTCCTGGAGAGGTACTGGTGGTTTTGCATAGTCTGTGCACATGCTACTGAGTATTCCATCTTCCAGCCATTTGATTTCAGGTGTTGAAGTCTTCCTGTTTCGGAGTCTCCTAAGTAGTGAGGTATCTCTTTAGACATTCCAGTGCTCTGTTTTGTAGGACCTAAGGTATCTTTGTGAACCTGGCCTTCATGGTTGAAGAAGCACTGGCACACAGTTGTTTGAATCCAGAGCTATGCAGTCCTTTACACCGAATAGTTTCTATGGTTGTTATCTAGCCTGTGGTAAGAAATGTACTCTGGCTGTGACAAAACCATCCCTTACACCTAATCTTGGCTTATTATTGCTTTCTATCAGCTAAATGCTAGGTAAGAAATTTTCACATATTGTGTAAACTTCTCTTGGCCTTCTGAAGACTTCTGCAGGTCTTACCATGTCTCAGGAGTTTATAGATACAGAGAGAAGTTGCAAGAATAATAAAAACTTATCAAATATCTTCGTTATTAATAGATACTAAAAACAATACTCAACTTGGGACAGGTAGCTGAGAAAGGATACAACCAATGTATATTATATCATGAAACATTTGGAGAACAGAGAATGATAACTATTTTATAACAAGAATTAATGGCAACAATAGAAAGAAACAATTGAAATATTGTCCTTTGCCTGTCCTACGGTGGGTAAACCTTTGGCTACAGCAGAGTACTTAGTATCTCCTGGAAGTGAGCAGTGATTTGAAACAAGGGCACAAAGCTATGGTGGCACGAAGTAGTGTTCTGTATCTTGCATTTGGTTCAGATCCTGTGACTGACCTATAAAGAATATATAACAAAGCTGGCCAGGATAGTTTGGGTACTTTTACAGTACCCAACTGTGTAGAAAATCTGTAAAATTGAACCTAGAATCCTCTGCGTCTAGGATCTGTTTTCTTTGTCTAACAAACACACTCCTTACAAAGGGCCATTGTAGGCTCGCGCGTGATTATTAAGCTGCTGACATTGGGGGTATTTTATTTTTAAAGGCAGAAAAGAAACATTGCCATTGTGCTTAACGTATTTATCTGGGAACTGCATGTCTTTTGAAAAAGTGGAAAGAAACAACCAAAAAAAAAAAAAAAAAAAAAAAGCAATTTGTGAGTAATATGCCCTTTTTATATTCCTGCCACTTAAAACCCTTCTAACATTTCACCATGTTTGCTCTCTATGTGGTATTTTTGTCTTTAGCAAGCTAAGACTATTTAGAATTCAATAGGGCTGTAGCAGGACTCAGAAAGTAAAACCTCCCAAAATAAGGATAGAGAAAAAAAAACACTAATGAATGTCTTTCCCATCTCATATTGCTTCTAACTCTATCAATAACATATTCCATAATGCTCTAACTTCCATCCTCAACAGATAACATTAAGCAGTACATATCCTAATTTCATCAGAGTTGGACTCTTGCTTAAAACCTTAGGTGACTTCATGCATTTATATCAATTGGATCAACAGACCAGGGCATCTGACTCTTTGAAAGCAGGTATGGATCTACACAGAGATTTGTCATAACAAGATGGTTTGGTTTTTGATGGGATGGTTATGACAAATGCAGGCAAAAATAGACCCAAATCTCTCATGTAAGGTAAAAGAAAGTGCTATAGAAATACTCAAAATATATGTTGTCCTCAGTTAGTAATGTTTTTGGAAGACAAAAGTCAGGTCATATGATTGATTTAAGTGTTATTCAGGGAAGCTGCTACACAAACTGTAATAGGAACTAAATATTTCTGAAAATGTATGTATGTAAGATGATCGGGCTAGCCATAGAAGCATGACCTGATGACTTACTGCACTAAAACAGTCTAAAAGGCCATTGCAAGTGTAAGCTGAATTTTCAAACCACCCTTAAGGGGGACAGACAGGACTTTCGTAAATTGGGGCATTAATGGGACATAAATGGCTGTATCCAGTAGGAAATGATTAAGAAAAAACTTAAGAGCATTAAGTATAAGACAAGAAGACCCTTACAATCAGTACTGCTGCAAACTGACAACTGCAAGCTGCATATTGAAGAGAATGTGCTCATATGAGGTAAAAATTAGCTCTGAAAGGCTTGCTCAAAAAACGGGGGCATCAGATGAATTCAGATTATGCTGAACTGCACATTCAGGTTTTTGTTTCTGTCTGGAGACATAGGTCACACATGCCAATCATTATTTCCATTGTATGAAAAGATCTCAGACTTGTAAAGAACAACTCCATCTGGAGCGGTCAGTCAGCCATTTTAGAGTAAAAAATTGATAAGCAGGTGAAAAAAACAACTCTGTAACAATATGATAAACAGTTGGGAATCAGTACACAACAGACAGCAATGATACTGTGGAAAACAGGTGTGTCTAGAGAGGCTTATGTATTACAGAAGAGGCAAGAGAAGCTAAGTTCAGTGACAAAATAACAAGATTATTTTGGACTCAATTCCTCAGGTATAGAGTAACTTCCTCTTTTTGCATGATCCTGCTTTACGGGTGAAAAATCAGGTTCTCTTAAAAAAATAGACTAGCTATCAAATGTCTCAATCTTCATTTGGTTCTTATGAACATGAACATGAAATTAAGTTTTAAAGATGAAATCTCTAACCCTCTCTTCACTCGATGCCATTATTGCTATACCATAATTATCAAATACATCACAGAGCAGTGTGATATAAAGTTTTTACTGGTATGGAAGCGAAGGAAGTGTACTATCCATGCCTGAGCTGCTTGTTATTTCCATGTTGTTTATTTGTGAAAGCTGAAGGACATTTACAGCTCCTCCCAAATATATATAAAAAAAGGTTTTCATAGTAACATTTCCCACAGCATCTTTTTTTTTTTTTTTTTTTTTTTTTTTCCCACATATGCTAGGGAAAAAAAAAAACAAAATGAAAAAAGAAAAGTTAGAATGAAAAAAGAAAGTTTTTAGAATGTTTAGACATTTTTAAATAATAGCACAAGTTTCATCATTTCTCTGCCTAGGAAGAGAATTGCTGTGATGGAAATTCCTGTGTCCTGACAAAGAATTTGAAAGTAGCATCATGGTGGGCTGGCTTAGAGAAGCACCCGAGGTGTTATCTAATACTTACGTCTTTACACACATATTTAAACTGCTTATTTCAAGAAAAATTATGTATGATTTCAGACATTATGTCAATTTATTTATACATACAATATATATTGGTGGTTCCAATCTTGTCTAAACTTCTTCCAGAAGCTGTGTTAGCATGGCTAAAACTGTCTCAGTCTGTTTTATTTCAGCATGTTGCTGAAATAACAAAAATGTTTCTTGGATTTCTCTAGTCCTGGATTTCTCTGGGCCCATGGCATCTGAGAAAATATAGGGCATCCTTGGAAGTATGCCTATCCAAGGCTTTTGTAGTACTGTTGCAACTGTGGAAACAGGGAGAGACAACAAGAAGTAAAAAAAATTCCATTTTTGCAAAAAGTAGGCCTTTTGAGTACTATGGTGCACTGTCATCTACTTTTTTGTGAAAGGACTCAAATATATTCAACTCATCTTAGAAATTTAGCAGACTAAAGCTATAAGAAACTTTAAATATGCCTTGGGAAAGTATGACTTGTTATGACTTAAAATTTTTAGTTTTGATATCTGAAAATCTCAAGGTCTATGAGTTCACTAAGATGTTATCACATCCTGAATGTTTTTCTAGATTTAGAAATGCTGCTTTTGATGAAGATCTGAGCTCTAAACAAATTAGGCTATTTTAATCATTAGACCTTTGTAATTTTGGAAGGAAAATTTAGATCTTGTAAAAGGAGGAAAATTCTTTTAGAAAAGGAAGGAAGCTTAAGGATGTCCAGGGTGTTGGAATGTGAGATTGCTCAACAGAGCAGGAAAAGAAAGTTAAAAATGCATGGATAATTATAGTTGACATATGGCTTTCTGATTTACTACATGGATACTATTCATGTATATAGACTATAGAGGCACTTTATACAATAGCCATGTAATTAATGTATACATTATTAATATATAAGTGCTTCTATTAAGATCTGTCATTAATGATCCTGTCATTCTGATGCTATAAGATACAGCTTAGTGTGTTACCTATAAGACATTTGTTCCGACCTGACAGAATTAGACAAAAAGGTTGAAGTAAATTCTTCCCAGTATATAAATCTGCTAATAAAGGTGTATAATATTTCAGAAGCAGTCAGTCTCATTGCCCTAGCAAGGGACAAGCAGCCTACAGGGTAATTTTTAGTGAGGCAAGTAGAAAAGATATGCAAGTGAGTCAAAATGGACTTAAAATAAACTGACAACAGTTAGATCTCTAGGAACAGCCTAGATACAGGGCTGCACAGACATATACTATATTCAGACTAATAAACATTCACCTTTTTCATTGTTCTTTCCCTAGTTTCAGAATGAAAGCAGAAATTAGAAAAGCACTGAGTGGTACTTCTGAGGGAAAGATCATTTAACCACATTCTCTTACTACCTTAAGAGAAGTAATTTTTTTGTTGCATGCTTCTGTGTGATAATAGAAAAAAAAAAAAAGAAAACCTCTCTCTGGGAATTGTCAAAATAAAATATCTTTACAAGGTTTAAAAGAAAAGAATTAGTAAGGTTAAGGGTAAATACAGTAATTATGATATGTAGCAGACTTTAGGATTGTATGTACAATCATCTCCACCAAATTCAAAAGAAGTTAGAGAATGTCTATATTTAGCCACAATGTTTTAACATACACAGTTCATTTTTATTTAACTTGCCAAATTCTGCAGACTTTATGTCCATCTGACTCTTTTTATATCTATGGAGATAGATACATGATTTTTTGAACGTGTGAGCATCCTCCGAACAGATGAAAGTCTGAACTGTGAAGGGAAGGAGCTTAAGGTCCAAACATAATCAGAAGCATCAGATTTTACAAACATTTGCTTGTAGCAAAATTGCATTTAATAAATTGATAAGATCATTTCAAGAATGGTAGTATGATTTTTCTCTTCCATTTGTACAAAACAATAATACTGATATGTGCTGATTTCAACAAGTTCAACAGCACTGTTACCAAGATATTCCTATCATGCTTCATTATCATATGGCTAATTTCTTATGTCTTGTTGGTTTCTTGTATTTCCTTGATATAAGGACACTCATTCATTCTGGCTCTGTCTTTCTTTAGACATTTTTTTTTTTTTTTTTTGTATAGAGTGTATGAATGTAGCAAGGTCAAACCAATCAGCACAAATGCAAATGAAAGCAAAAAGTAAAGAATTAGGTTGTTGCATCCAGTTTCTTGCCATCCTCTCCATGTAAATGCAAGAATTTTTATTCCTCTCTTTTTTTTTTCTTTTTCTTTTAGTTGTAACAAGCTTACCTACAGTTGTACTTGAGAAGAATTGAAGAATTGCTTCTTTCAATCCATTTTCTTACCTATTGATAGATTTGTAACAATGTTTTTTCAATGAAGCATGTCCTGTTCACACTTAAAATACTGTAGGGAGTCAGCTCTTTGAAGAAGTATTAAATGTCTCTATTTCATTTGATATGCATTGAGGACTAATAGACTTTAAAGATTGCAAGAGAATTATAAAACTGTTTGAATCAGAGATGTTTGTATCAGCTTTCCTAGCATGCATTTCAGCATATGATCAGCCTTCAGTCAAGTGCAAAGTTATTTCATAGGACATTGGCTCACTAAAGGTTAGTCAAGGATTTTGCAGGCTGTTGTGTACTTTGGAGATGCATCTCTAAGGAAAAGATAGGAAATTATGTGAGGTTCTTCATATTCTTCAGCATTTATAAGCTTCCTAGCTACCCCGACTGCTATACATTTTTTTCCTCAAAATCTTACGGGAATTGAAAGTAGTTTTCTCTCTTTATAGGTAAGTACTGAAATATGAGTGGAGGAAAGGTCACACAAGAATTCATTCAAAGTGGTGCAGAATCCAGTTGAGTTACTGTGCACTGGATGAGATTTCCTGCTTCTCCACACAAGGACTGTAATGAATTCTTCTAATGGGATCCATGTGGCTCATCCATGTAAAAACAGGTATGTTTGCATCAGTGGAGGATAGTTCCTTCACTGAATCCGAGGTCCGCTACGGTTATGTACTATGGAATTTTGCAACATTTTAGAAGTGGTTGACTGGACTATTTTTTTCTGAAACTGGAAGTTAGGAGGTCTGAAAGGAGCTCAATGGCATTGGAGAGAGATGAATCCTCAGGAAAACTAAGTATTGTATTTCAGTAGCGCAGTAATTTCACACCACTGCGAGGCAGAGAGTTTGGGGGAGCCAAGTGGCCTACTCCCTTTTGGTCCTCTCATTTGAGATGGCCACAAGATGTCTTGGCATCTGCCACATTGGTCGCTGTTCTCTGATTTCTGGAGGTGTGCTTTTAGGATAGGGACCTTCTGCTAATCACTGGCATCTATTATGGCAAACCCATTCAGAGGAGCAGAATAAAGGCCAAGTTAGTGCCCTTGGGGTCTTTGAATTGCAGAGTGCTTGTAAATCAGATGTACTTCACATTCTTTTGACGACTGCACCTTCCTCCTTCAGCCTCCTCCTATACCTAAGGCATTTTGCAGAGCCAAAAGACTGACAGAGCAATATAGCATAGGGCACATTTTATTCCTATTCTGTGGTTCACAAACCTAGATATGATGTATTTGCATAATTTTTACTCATAAAGGAGGATTATTCAGGACAGTCCTTTGTTTTTCATTTTTATTTTCAATTAATAAATTAATTTAGTATTTAATAAAATCGAGGACTAAAGATCTATTACATAATTCAGCCAAATCAGCTGCAGATTCACAGTGACCTCTCTTTAAAAAATAGCTATCAGAAGCACAGCACAAGAATGGTTTGTGTGAGATCTCAAAATTTGTTTGTTTTTGCACCTAATGCTAGCACTTAAACTCTGCTCTCCTGAGGACAAAAGGCTAATGTACTAACTTACAGCACTTGCCTATTTGGCTGAGTTTTCCTTTCTTCTCACAGAAGGTTAATTTCCATAAAAGGGATTTTGATTTGACTGGGCTTGTTTGGACAAGATTTTATGGGGTTTTGTTTCAGTCATGGTGTTCAGTATCTCACTGCGTAAAGAAATACAGCCAAGTGATAGAGAATACTGTTTAATTTTTCACTAAACAAGTGTAGATCAAGTGTCTTTTTGTATTAAATGTATTCTTGGGTACATCGTCCTGGGCTATCAGAGTACTTTCCTGTCTCCAACACTTGCTGACATATGTTAACCTAGAGCTTTTTATCCCCGCTGTCTTCAGGGTGCTTATTTTCAGGGAGTACTTAGCAGGAGATACAACTGATTAAACTAGGATTAAACAGTAACCAGATAGTTTCAGTTATTGAGTCCAGGGTTCAGAGTGACCTGGGGAAAATTCAGATTTGATTGGGGAAAATATTTGATTCCTAGAAAGTTACTGCAGAAGTTTTGCCCCAGACTTGAGTTGAAAGTGTGGTGAATGCATATGACAACCCCAAAGAGACAAAATCTGTTTAACTAGTCGCTAGGCATGCACTTGATCAAAACACGCTATTCTTGAAAAAGCTTGTTTCTAAAAGTCAGCTTGTAACTGGAGATAATAATGTTGATTAATAATACAAAACAGGTGAAAGAACCTGTTGATTGTCATTACTTTCACTCCTTTGGTGCTCTGGGCTCTCTAACATATGGGAATCAAAATGTAGATACCAATTTACATCTGAAACCTGTAACATAACTAAAGCAGACAGAGGAAAGAAAAATCTCAAAGCAGTAAACAGATCCATCTTCTTTAACTATACTGGACTGAATCCAAGTTGAATTCAGTCCTCTACCACCTTACTGAATTTAGAGTGATTTGCAAAGGGGTAACTGATGGCAGGGTTTGCCCCTGTAGCTCATTTAGAGATACATCTTCATTTGGCACAATCCAGTAGAGATGAAAGGCAACAGCACTTTGTGAATTTTACTGAGCAAAAAGGTTTAAAGTAGCTGACAAGCGTCATAAGATATTGTTGCACCAGTTTATATTGATTGTACTGGAGGGCACCTCCTTGTGGAAGAAGATTGATTTTTTGTGTGTTCTCACAAAGAGATTTTAATAGCCTTTGTACTTGCTGTCATGTTGCAAAGGCCCACAAAGAAGAGGTGTCTGACACCACAGCTTTAAATGATCAGTCCCTCATCCTTCAATAAGCATCAATTAATATAAATAAAAACATTTCCAATGCAGTTACACTAAAACCAGGTTCTTATAAGTTGCAAAGTCAAATGCTGTGCTTGTGCAATAGCAAAGAGATCAACACCACCCATCTGATCCATCAGCTCAGCTTTAGTGGTATAAGAGAAAGTACCCTCAGTTTCTGATTGTGTCTTTAAAGGGTCAAATTCTTTCTTAAACTCATGATAGTGTGAAAACAGTAAATTGTTATATATCATTTGAGTCGCTGTATTGAAAATTGTTCCTATTTTTTTCTTTTTTTTTTTTTTTTTTTTTATTCAGGAATTTTTGTGCCTTTACCACTTACTGAGGGGGAAAAAGTCACAGAGAAGAAATGAATAATGAGCTAACTTTTTTTAAAAAATTGAGGCAGAAAAAGTACTGACCAGAGCCTACATTTTCATGTGTTATTTATGCAGGCATGGCCAAATGACTATAATGATCCTGAAGATTTCTCATAGATCAATACAATAGCAGTTCTTCGTACAGAAAATACCCGCAGAATTTACCAGTGTTCAAACTGTTACATTTGCAAGGACTTTAATGTAGTATAAAAATGCTTGAATGGAATATAGCTAGAAGAATTATTTACACTATTTATACTTTTTTTTTTTTTTAACAATCTATTAATAGGATAACTCCGTAGTGATTTCCACAGGATGCTTCTGTTCAGTTCCCTAGGACTTCTCCGTAAGGTCAGGAACCCTCTTGTCCCTATGTCCATGCACTGCTACCCGTCACCAGGTGTCAAGTGCTGTTGCGATGTTATGAAACGCCTGGTCTTGCAGAGCTGAGGTGTTGATTGTAACTGTTTGTCCAAGCTGTGAGTGGTACCTGTGATTTCTCATGACTTCAGCAGGTGATGTCCCCTTCCTGAGTTAGCATGAAATGCTGGAAGTGCTTGATTGCTGCAGGAACTGTATTTAAGTCATTAATTAGTTCATGATGCATGCTATGAAGTGCTGAGCTCTGCGTACCAGCTAGATATTCTTCTTTACCTCTATTCTTCTTGTAACTGCAATTCAATACGCTGGGCCTATTCTCACCTTCTTGCTTCATGAATATGCCTGAGCTAGAAGCTGTGGCTTCCCTATGCAACCAACTGATAGTGTGGTTCTTCTATCTTTGCTATTCTGACTTGACTTACAGAAGTACCACTGACAATAAATATGCCTGTTAGTTGCTGGAAGTCAGAAAGTGAAAATATCCTCTGCAGCTCAAATTTTACCTTGTTTTAGCAGTGCTTACAAAAGTCTTCTCTATTTCCTGGAAGTATAGATGTGAATTTGAGCCATTGTAATGCAAATTACAGATTAAGCCAAAATCGACAAACGTAGAAGTAAATAAAATTTACAGGAATATTTCTGCAGCCTTCCATAGCAGCTTGATTTGAGTTAATGAGGTTTCTGAAGTAGGAGCTTTCTCTTTCTGTGTATTCATGCAGTATTTTGTGAAACGGGCCCAGATCCTGTTTTTTTACCACTGCACTAAAAATAACAGTGATGTAATGTACTTTGCAAGCATTGAGTTTTGCTGTGCAACTTCCAATTGTAGCTTCTAACTTCTTCCAGTTTCTTACTTTTATTTCTAACTTTTTCTCCCTATATATCCACACAATGAAAACTGGATTGCGTAAGTGTTGGGAAAAGTTAAGAGCAAAGAAACGAGAAGATGGAAAACGTTGAATGGTTCCTAAGGAATAAAGATGTCTCCCATTCAAAATAAATGTAAAAGCTTTCAGTTGCTTGTGGTATAGAGCATCTAAGAAGATGTCAGTGTGGCAAAACAAATAATGTCTTATTTTTGCCAAAATACGTATTCAGAAATTTTCAAGACAAATCATACTATGGCCCTTATCAAAACTATCAACAAGATATTTTTTCAGGAAAAAAAAAAAAAAAAGTGCAAGCAAAGACCATTGCTTTTGTACAACACTGATCAGAAAAGCAAAGAAAAGAATAGGGAGAGTGCAGAAGACAGACAAAGAGAGAATGAGTAACACTGCTTTATGAATCAGCTAGTATTGGCAGTGCTCCTTAAACTCTTAACCAGCTGGAAAAAGTTGGCTCTGACTGTAAGTTTGGATGCAGAATCTTTATGTCGTGCAGCAGAGATGAATAAAGCAGCTACTCTATTAACTGATTGTTGTGGAAAATAAATTATAAGCTAACAGTGTGTGTGTATGTATATATATAAAATGTTATGTTTATATATACATATATGTGATATTTTATACATTTTAAACAATCTTACCCTCCCCTAATTCTCTGGATTTTGGTCTCTGATGTCAGATAATGGTAAGGGATGTGTTATAGTGCAGCTTCCATTTTTCCGTGAGCTGCTTTTCTTTGGAATAGAAAGATTAATTAATTTGAAAGAGTCTATCTTGCAGCAGAAGAGAAATGAAGAGGTTTTTCCCCTGCAAACACTCTATGAGCAGTTTCTGCCTCAGTTTTGTTTTTTTGCTTGTTTTTGTTTTCAGAGCCAGTGATGTTTTTTGTGCAGAGGACACAGCCTGAGGAGTTTCTTTAAGGGAAATGGAATGTGAGGAAAAATACTTAGACATACATGTGGGATAAAAGCACTCTGATCCAAAGCACTTTACCCAATTAAAATACTGGATCTTAAAAGTTAGTTTAAGATATTCAGAGATCGAGTGCATATTTCTATCAATAAGGACAGAACCTTGATTGCAGAAGCTTATAAAAATTTATGCAACTAGAGACAGAAGAATGTTATATATGAGTTATCTCATCCAGCTGTCTGCTATTTGACTGTTTTGCAATATATTTTATACTGTTTTAAACATATCACTGTTTTAAACATATCACTGTTTAAATGTGTACCCTTCAGCTCTGCCTTTTAAAATAGCATTGAGTAACTGAGAAAACATTCCCATCCAAATACAGTGTTTAATACTCAGAAGTAGCATGAACTAAGTAATGAGTGTCAAGAAGTTATTGTGGTTGTACAGTTGCTACTGCATAGAATTTAACAGCTACTAATGTAGAGTTGGGAAAAATGTCAAATCTTTTCTTACATAGTCATCAAACTTTTCATGAGATCTTGTATAGAATCAAAGATATCCCTAGTGATCCTGTTCCCCTGCACCATTAAGGACACAGTTAGACTGTGGTTATAGAAGCTTGCAAGGAACTGTGTGTTAGCAAGTGGTTTTCCCTGACAGGAAGGCAGAATGATGGCAATTACAGATCAACCATCTGAGAAAAGATTAGAACTGAATGAGCCCAAGGGCTCAGTTCTGAATCCAGAAACATGAGTAGGCATGGTTGGTTTGCTGTGTTCCTTGTCAATTTAACTCCTCTGACCACCTGATGTTATCGATGACACTGCATGTTTTCATATTTAACTGTGGAACTGGTTTCTAGATTACGTATTTTTATCTTGGTATGAAAGGATTTAGACAGGTGACTATTCTTTTAGTTTTGTCAGGGGAAAATATGCTTAAAATATATTATGAAATATTTGTCATATGAACTACAGACAGCTAGTAAAAATAAATAAGCCACAATACAGTGAGCCCAGAGACCGGTCATTTTATTCCAATTTTCTCATGACTTACTCTACCATGATGGTCACAGTTTTCTTTTCTTTGTGCTCAAGTCCTCTAACTGGAAAATGGAGGTAGCATTTCCTTTCGCATAGATTTGATATTCCCAGATGAAAAACAATGTTGTTATTAAGTACAGAAATTGATTATTCAACCTTCAAGGAGACTAAGATTTTCCAGAAACTTCTCCAGTGCTATGGGAGATGAGCGGAGACAAAAATAAGAACATGAGAGCATTTGAAAAAGTATATAACAACTTTTCTTAATGCATTCACTCATTTTTGGAGCCTGGCTGTTGACTGAAAAATACCTGTTTGAGAACTGATGTCTTTAGATTAAATGAAAGAAGAACCAAAGTGGATTTGTAATGAAGATATTTCATTTCTTAAAAAAAAAAAAAAAATTGCTGAGCTAAGCACAAGGAGCAGAATAATTTACTTGAAGAGAAGATATTTCTGTGGTCAAAGGTATTCATCTATGATAGTTTGGAAGGGCAGGACAGGGCAGGAGATGCTCAGAAGGAAGGCTGTAAGTTCAGAGGTTTAGTATGAGACCAAGAACCTACTAAGTATGGGAAAATGGACAGATCAATAATAAAGTCTATATCTTTCGTGTTGGGAAGTGTAAAGGAAGTAAAGACTGTAAGAACTACTTCAGCTTTATTTCTCTTAACAGACATTAAAACAAATCTATATTTAAAAAACAAAAGGAAAATGAGGGGCTACTACAAAAAGTGGATATGAAGGGATGGAGTAAGATAATGTCACCCAAAAGCTAAACTAAAGTTTTGCTTCAGTTTTCAGTGAAGACAACAGTGTTTCAATTACCTCAGTAGATATGGGAGTTAAACTGGAGGTCTAAATAAACTCCATTATGGTTCCATTGCTCTGAAATGAGACGCAGGTTAAAATATGGGATTAATAATAAATATTTCAAATTCTTCCATAGGGTCAAGAGGACATAAGAAGTAGCTTCTAAATTACTCTGATTTTTGAAATAAATAGAATCACAGAATGCTTAAGGCTGGAAGGGACCTCTAGAGATCATCTAGTCCAACCCCCCTGCACACGCAGGGTCACCTGCAGCAGGTGGCTCAGGACTGCGGCCAAGCGGGTTTGGAAGATCTCCAGAGAAGGAGACTCCACAACCTCTCTGGGCAGCCTGTGCCAGGGCTCTGGCACCCTCACTGTTAAGACATTTTTCCTTAAGTTCCTGTGGAACTTTTGGTGCTTCAAAGTATGAAGAGTTTTAGCCATGTTTTGAAGAAAAGATATATAAATGGAAACAAGAAAAATCAGTTTACGTTAGATGACGCTATCAAAGTACCATGCCAGGTTAACATAATAATGTCATTTGATGAATGACATTCAAGAGGGAAAAGGTATAAAATAAAACTTATGAAACTACACTGGCCAATTTTTAGGTAAGACAGAAAGGATAGGAATTAGTGGAAAAATTTTAAGGCAACTGAGGATCTTATTTAATATCTACAATTTTGGCTTGTGCATAACAATACAAATATTCTGACAAGACCAATGATGACTGAAGATAGATGACATTATCAAAACTAGAGGATCAACATAACATATAGGAAGAATTTAGTCAATGTAAGGATTAGGATAAAATTCAGAAGATATGTCTTTTAGAGATAATAACAGCAAAAAAAACAAATCTGTAATAGGAAGATCAGTATGAAAGACAATCCAATAAATCAAAAATGTGAATGTTCTTACCTACTGTAGGAGGGTGATTATGATGTGTTGATTAAAGCAAATGCCTTTCTAGACTGGATAAAGGAATTACCACCAGTATAAACTGAAAAACATCAGTCCCACTGCCTTTGTAAGTTTTCATCTGCAGCTGGTGCAACCAAGCACTGTTGGTTACACAGTCTCAAAGATCTGGGCTTTTAGCTATGATGGATATAGAGAAAGAAATGCTCAGGTCCTGTTTTGATAGACTGGTCAGGATATCAGAGAATCTTTTACATGCAAAAAGCTAGAATGCATATATGGTTAACATTTATAAATGGTTGGAGAAGTAATAAGAAAAAGAACACTTTGAGCTAAAAAGGCATGGCACACAAACAAGTAATGTGGATGGGCAAAGAATAAGGGTAAACTGAAAGTCAGAGCAAGCTTTCCAGCAGCCAGAGCAGGGCTGTCTCTAGAATAAAATTCCAGCAGATCTTCCTGCTGGAAGAAAGGGTAGGGGAAGAGAGAGGGCACAAAGATTTAAAAAAATAGTCCTGGAAAGAGGCCTCTGCTTTTGGACCCATGGGCAGTGCAAAGGATGAAGGTGGCCACTGTAGCCCATGTAACCCTGCTTGTGGCAGCGCCACAAGCTTCCACGTGCTCCTATTTTCCTGCTGAGGTTCAAAAAGGCGGTGACATGGGGCCATTTTGCTGCCCCCCAGCTTCCTGGTTGTTCCACACGGTGGTTTGTGCCACGCACTGACTGTTCCTTAGTCCTGGCGGCTCATTCCCTAGGTGTGTGCTTGTAGAACCTATTTAGACTACCCATTCAATAACTGCCGTTTTCTAGGTGATGCAAATGCCACTGTCTTTTTGGAAATGAAAAAAGCATGATGATACAACCTATTTTATGTTACAAAGCTTTCAGCTTCATTTGCATTTTTAAAAGTACCTTAAATGCAATAGATTCTATGATGCAGGGGCTGGATACAAAATATAATAATACTGATAATGGTTGAGGAATGATACAGTTGTGAATGAATATTTTCAGGAAAGTCACTCATGATAGAATCCAGTCAGTGAAATACTTACGAAAATTATGTGAGGCAAAAACACACAGCAGCTTAAAAAGGCGTTTAAAAGGAGAACTCTTGAGATTCTGTCAAAAATACTGCTGGCTGAATGACATAGTTTTTGGTCTCAAAAATATATAGCTTTAAAAAATTTTAAAAAATAGTATTACTGGTTTGTTGGTTTCACTTTGAATAACTGTAGGGCATTCTGGGAAAAATAAGTTATATTTAAGTGGACCGCAGGAACTAATTTGTAACTAAAACACTGACGATATTTTTATGCTTATTAGCATAATACTATCAGTTCAGAGGAAGATTAAGCTTTCCACAGAAGCCATAAACACTTAGCTTGTTGTAACTGCAGATTTTAATGGTTGAAAAATAGGCTCATCCATCTGTTGGAGACTAGCAAAACAAATACCTTGAGTTACCTGTATAAGCTGCTTTCTCTGTAAATGTATTTCTAAATAGGCACAATGAGAACTGATAATATTGCTCATTTTTTAGACAGGATGTCAAATTTAGGGTAAATGATGCTAAAAAAATATTGTAAAATGGTCTCTAGCCTCTGTCACTGCAATAAAATGATCACAGCAGTTTTTTTCTCATCAAAGCAGATGGCTTTAATGATTTTTCAAGCCATACTTAATTCATCTGCAAACAACAGAGATCAGTTTGCAAATGTGTACTGAGAGAGATGTTACTGTTCATAAATGCTCTGTAAGTTTGTTCTGCCCCATCATTAGTGGCAAATGGTGTTTACTTAAGGTAAATTATTTTTGTGAACCGTCTCAGAGTCAGTATTACAGCTACAATAAATTACATGTAAAATGAAATGAGCATCACCTGGTTAATGTGGCTAGTGCAATTGACCTTATGGAATAAGTAAAATTATCTATTTTCTTTTGAATTAAAATTGGATTATAGAAATATTTTCCATCTTTCCTAAATGCTTGTTTGTTTGCGCTACTTAAATTCACATTTTATTTAAAAAATATCTTTGAGCATACCTTGTATAGCATCAGAAGTAAGTTCAAAGAATATCAACTTTAGAAACATTCTGTATGTGATAACTTACAGAAGAGAAAGCTTTAAAATACACTCAATAAATGAAAACTTTGATTCTGGCTCTTTTATGTCCCTAAAATAGGAAAATCATTTTTTTTCCTAAAATTATCTGTATAATTCCTCTATTTACACAGTGAATGAAATATAACTTGAAAATGTATTTGTATCTGATGAAACAACTGATATATTTTTTAACACTGAAACAGTGTTCTCCATTAAAAGCACTCAATTTAGCAATATCTATGTTGCTCCAGGTTATAAAGAAACTGAAGTTTTTTTCTGTCCACATATATATACATATACCAAAACTCTGTAAAAAAAAAAATTTTTTTTTTTTTTTAGGCAGATCAGGCATTTATCACTTGCAGATGTGAGTAATGTACCCAATTAGGCCATACAAGACTTGTTTTCTTTCTAAACTAATCTTACTTGAAGTTAAAATATATTTCATGATTTATGATTGATGGCTTGCCACCTAAACCATTTAAAATATAGCAAGAATAGACAAAGGTGTTGGGATGACACTGACTATAATAAATAACATGAGATATGTGTTAAGAAAACTGTGAAATTAGATATTGAAGAGCATTGATGCTTGGGGTTGTAGATGTTCTTGATTTCAAACTGGAATTATAAACAAAAGAAACTTATATTAAGTCTTTTAAAAGAAATAAATTTGCAGGTGGCATTCCTAATATGGACATTACATATTTCTTCATAAAGCTATTCTTGGATAGTATAAACATTCAAAATCCAAAGCTCATCAAAATGTTGAAATATTACTGCAACTAATAAGAATCATTTATATTAAGTCTTATGCATTTTTCCAAGGCACTCCAATCTGAAGATCTTGTAAAGGAAAAGAAAATATCAGCATCTCACAAGTCAGAAAGGGAAGCTCTACCTGCACAGGGAATTTGGGTACACAGGACACAGCTAGCCCCAGGAGTAAGAACAACTGCTTGACTAAATCATTAGATATACACAAAGAATTTATTGAGCACCCTCATTTCAGTGAGTGATTATGCAAAATGCCTTTTCTGATTTCACAAGGGCAGATTTTTTTCTGACTTTAGCTTACAGTATTGATAAAAATGCCAACAAAAGATCCAAAGCGTTTATATGCCAATGTAAATTTATGTAGACAGTAGAAGAGATATCTTCCTAATAATCTTCTTGTTTAAATGTTAGAAAGATTATTTTAAAATCATAGCATTTCAAAAACCTTGCTGATATAACCCTATTCATGATATCAGTTGTCTGAGAGGAAGATAGCAAGCCCCTACTTGCACAGCTGTGACATTTTTGAGTCACAGCAATTAGTTCGTTTATATAACACAACACAAGCGAAAGCGTGAAAGAATGGGCCAGAACAAGAATAATCTACAACATGCCTTTCAGTGCAGACAGGGGGTCAGTGTTATAAAGATTGCATTCAAGATGTCAGCAACAGTGTTAGAGAGCGTAATTTAGGAGCAACATCCATGCTTAATGCCAGGAAAGCAGCTGGCATCCTGTAAGAAACATACTTGACTAGAGGTCAGTTCAAGACATTCAAGACCTTTCTGAGAGGTGAAAACCTCAATGAAAATGCAGCTTCAAGATCTGTCTAGCATTGTGCTGTTGGCATTCTGTTAAAACAAACAAAAAAAAAAAAAAAAAAAAGAAGAAAACACAGACGATGGAAATGGGGACTGTATCCTACTAAACTGTACGTTTCAGTAATAAGGCTTCACTAAGAAAAGTGCAGCATAACTAAATTTAACATACATTCTAGAGTAGCAATCAAATCATATAGCCAGAGCTTCAGTGAATAATTCATGTGAAACCTGATGAGATAAAAGGACTGACATGAGAGAACACCATAAATAACAGACTGTAAAAAGACTGAAGACCAAAGATCTAGTCTTTCATCAGCAGATATAAGGCAACATCCTCCTTTGGAAATGCTGGTTCTTCTTCACTCAGCTTAGTCAACTTACATTTTCACAGGTTTTAGTTTGGAAGCTGACATAAGGCTAATTTCCCAGCTGACGAATGTAGTTTTTCTAACTTGGAACTAACTCTAATTTTTGCCAACTCTCTAACTTTCCCATATTGACATTTTTTGAACAGTGTATGTGGGGCCTTTTTTCCATTCCTGATAACTCTGAACACCATGGCAATCATATCTACACCCTGCACAACACCTTCAACAATTTCTTCCCTCCAGCCTTGTTAATTCTCACTGCTTTTCCTGATCCCATCTTCTAAATTTGGGAAGATAAAAAGTCCACACAGGCACACACACAAAATCTTGATCATGTATTTATTTTATAATTGTGTAATAAAACTGAAAATCACCTTCCTGGGGAAAGAAAGGAACTTTTTTTTGACTATGTCTCTGCTGCAAAAGATTGATGCAAGTGAAGTGGTTCTACAAAAGCAGTGATAATACTGTAGAATAGTGAGTAACTTGCTGCAGTACATCCACTGCACTGCCTTAAAATCTGTCTCTTTTTTTTTTTTTTTTTTTTCTCAGTGCTGTGTAATTGTGTTGCCCTTACAGGGGCACTTCAGCTGTGACATTGTGACTAAGAGAGTCTCTCCCCCGGCCCAACCTTTACAGGAACTCCTTGGTGACCTTCCTGAGCACAATTCTAACATTTCAGCAGATACAGGATCTGGCCTTAGTCAAAAAAGACACCTATGCTACTTCACCACAAAGGCAGGCTGAAGGTGGTTGGCAAATTTCAAACCTGGTAACCACTCACATGACATTGCAGATATTTTGGGTTATGGCACAGCCTGTAGTCCTGCTTTCCAAACATGAATCTTAGACACCTCCTTGTGACTATGTGGAGAGATAGGATGTAGGTCCGGTCCCCTGGTTTCTTTGTAAGAAAATACTGATATCTAGGTAAGAAGGGAACATCTGTCACTCCAGTAGGCTCCTTTGCTTTAAATAATTAGACAATCAGGATATGAGTATGTTTCTGACACTGAGTATGTTTCCCTCACTGGTGGGAATGGGTCAAACGACTCTGGGAGACCAGAGTGAATCATGGACTATGCAGGTGCAGCATGCATACAGGATTGTTATTGTGCTTCAAGTTAAACATATTTATGTTTAAGTATGTGCTTCACTAGACCAAGTAGAGGATGCTCAGCACTATGCAGATACAAAGTGGTTACAGCATTTAAGCCAGATCTAGTCAGGAATTTTCCATTAGCCTGTTAATTCTGGTGAAAAGTTCAACCGGCACAAAAAAAAATAAGTTTTCTGTGCTAGGGGGGAGAATCTAAACAACATATATCATTATGATGCAATAAGTACATCTACCTTTCGGGATCTCTTTAATTTGATTAGCAATATTTTATTTTGTTGAATTAAATCAAATCTTTTTTTTTTTCTCTTTTTTTTCAGATAGGTTTGCTATTAAATAGCAGTTTCTGTTACAGCCTTGTGGGAATGATAGTTGAAGTAACACATTCCCGTGGCCTGGATTGTTTAGAGAATTGTCTTGTCCATGTTGGAAAGTATAGTTCACCTATCCCAGCTGCATACAGCATCTTTGGACATCAAGGAAGAGTGGGAGGATATCACATGTCTCCGTGAGACATAAACAAACTGGACAGATGTTTTCATGCAAGAAAAATATGTCTGCCAGCTTCAACTCTACCTACTACAGAAATTAAGTTTAATGTTGAAGTAATTGTAATTCTAGCACCACTGAAGGGACATTTTTACACTCTTTTCCATCACTAGTTTTGTTTCAACTTTTCATCGTAATTTGGAAACAGAATAAATGCTGACATTTGGCATGGTTGTTGCATATAGAATCTACCTACTCTTGCTTGACTCAGAAAACCTTTTCTTCGTGGTCTGTCAGAGCCATAGTACCTTCGTGACTAACATGCATTCCTGAACTTACCCTGGGCAAGCAGAGCTGCCCCTCACAGGCCATTTGGATTGCTGTGGTGGACCACTTTCTCATTCAGTTTGATGATAACTGGTGTCTCAAAAGGTACGGGAATTTCTAGAATGCAAAGCTGGCATTAAGTCACATTAGCCTCCCCGCGTGTTGCACAGGAGAGCTCTGCCAGGCCCAAGGAAAAGGGTCAGAAAGTTAACCTTGATTAGCCATTGGTTTCATTCAACTGGGGCGGTTTCCTCAGTTGGTACTTCATTTTCATCAGTGATATTTTTTTCCCAGGCTTTCTATTTATAATGCATGCAATGTCCCCTGCTGGTGGCTTATACATGGATGCAGTGGTACAAAAATACGTATTAGAAGCAGACAATATGAGTACTAGATCTGCTGATTGTCTGTGAATTTTATTGAGCAATTGCTTCTTTTGCCGGCAGGCACTGATTCATTACAAACGGATCCAAAAAACAACCCTGGATTTTAAGTAAGTAAAGTGAGGTCAGAAATTTGGCATGAAGCATTTAAACCAATAGTGGAGGAAATTACTTTATTATAGAGTTAGGTTGATACTTTTGGAGGCAAGAATAACTCTCATTAACATTGTTGGCAATCACACAGCATAATCCCAAGCACGTAACTTAGAAAACTTCCTCCTGTGTGGACAAGTGTTCTCAATGAGTTTCTAAATTTGTAGAAGCCTCAAAAGCCCATGGTCTCTGTGTTTTTTTGTTAGAGTCTACAGTTAACTCCCAAAGGTGGGACCCCAGCCTAGCAGCAAGGAGCATTTTTACTAGGCCAACAACATTCAGCAGAGAAGCTGTATTTTATACATTCTTATTTTACACATAATTTTCATGATTCCTTTTTAGCTCTATTCCCAATAGATGTCTGAAGCACCATTGCTCTAATCTCTACTGACTAAGAAAACATGCAGTAGATTAGGCAGTAGTAATGATTACCAAGTGTAGGGCCCCTGCTGTTAAACTCAAATGACAAGCTCATCATGAGCTCTGTTTCTGATGTTCAGCTGCTTTACTTCATTATTCTCCAAGAAGCAAAGTTGGCAAGTCACCACTCTGCTCTGAGAAGAGAGTGACAACATAACAAGAAAAGTCAAGACTTAAATCATGATTTCCAGAGCACAAAAGCTTCTAGCAAAATGCCTCCTAGGTTGGTATTTTCTGTTTTTGACTTTCAAGGACAGTATGAAAATGACTTATAAAATAAAAACATCACCAACAAGTTGTCATAATATATAAGCCTTTTTTTTGTTATAATAGCCATTCTCTATAGTTCAAAAAATCTATCTGAAATCTGAATGCAAGTCATGCTTGCAGTGTCTTGGAGTTCATGAAGCAGAAGTTCCTTGTTGAATGATTTTGTACTCAAATATCAGAAAGTTGCAAAGGCTGCTAACACATCAAAAGAAAAAAAAGAGAAGCCAGAGCACAAATCTAACATCTGGGTATATCCTAAAGAAGCTCTTGTTTCTCAGAGGGATGAGGATAGTCTCTTTAAATCAGATTTTATTTCATCAGTATTTCAATTGCTATACTTTATTCACCTCTGAGTACCAGCAGTCAATTCTCTCTGGATAAAATTCAGCCCTCCACTTCCCCATCTTCATAAAGGCAGAGTAACCAAGCTGTCCACGGAGAAATCTTGAGGGAGAGAAACTGGCAGCTCCTCCACATTTTCTTCTGGTTTTGAGGCCTTGATCATCTGCTCCAGAAACACTGGTCTGCATGTTGCTGGCAAGCAGCCCTCATATTCAATTAGCATAATTTCTTCCTGGGGGGAAAAATGGAGAACAACATTCAAACAACAAACAATAAAATGCACAGAACAGTATTCTGAAATCCTCAACTTCCTCTGTCCTGGTTCAAGTAATAAAGAATATGTGGGCCATGAATAATGTACATGTCCCATCTAGTATTTAGCAATATGTTTGCACACACTTGGCATTATTTCATTAAGGCAAACACAGACTAAAAAAAAATTTGATTTAAAGACAGTAAAATAAGCTGAAGAGATTGAGCTAGATCGTGCCTCTCTTTCAAGCCAGTAATTCACAGCAATCATAAAACACGCTGCAACCAGGAAAGCTTGGGATCCTTTGAGGAGATAGAGACCACTGCTCTCTGATAAAGTCTATCTGGCACCAAATGTCTTTGGGGATTGATGTAAAATCAGTCCTGAAGTTTGCCTCATTGGAGTTTTGGGAATGAAGAAGCAATGGCTATGAGAAGCTGGCAAAACCTCTCAAGAGCAGAGTTGGTACGGACTGCAGAGGTAACTTGGGCTGTGACACCCACCTCTGGGTTATGTCCAGCTGTGCACAACTCGAGCTGTGTGTGAGAGTAGTGGTGCGATGCTGTTGTTGTTGTCTGGGTTTGGTCAGGATATCAGAAAGGCTATTTGTTCTTCTTGATAGACTGAAAGACAAATATTTGTAGCTGAGATAATATTTGTCTGAGAAAGACAAATAAGGTTTGGATGATGAGATATGTACGAAAGAACATAGGAAATCTGTGTTAAGTCATGCAGGACAGCAGGGTAGACCAGAGAAAAGGCACTAAAAGCAGTTACAGGTTGACAGTTGGGAGCATGAAGAAGGGAAAATAAGCAGAGGAAGGAGGGCAAGTGGAAGTTTTTTTAGGCAAGGGAACGTGAAGTTTCAGGAGGGTTAAATACTCCAGCTTTCCGGATGGGGAGTTAAAAAGGTAACTGTGAACTGCGAAGAGTTATTGTGCTGACCAGTTAAGAAACGCTCTTGCACATTTGTTAAAAGATTAACATTACTCCAATAATGAATCTTTTTCAGAGAACCATTTTAGAGGTGAATTCCCAAAGATGCTATGGAATACAGAAAATCCACTTTTGATCCATTCACTCTTCAGCTTCTTTATACAAGATTTTAGCCACATTGTTCTAGAGATGATGTAGTAATATTTTTAAGACCAGAAGAACCAGATATCATGTCTTACTAAATCTTCTGTAGTCATCAAATTGTAACTTGTTGTATTAGTTTGATAACTTTCCCTATGAAGTAGTATCTTAAGAAATAATTATATAACCAAACAAAATAAATTATCTTGTATCAAAGTTAGATGAACTATTTACTGTATACCCTGGCAAGACAGAACCACTTAAATTAAATGTCTTTTTATCTTATTTTTAGTATGTAGATTAGTTTTAAGAAAAGCAGAAACTATTACTTCTTGGCTGCTGTTTTGCCATGCATGAAGAAAAGGGGCATGGAAAGACAGCTCTAGACTGAATACATAATCTCACTTGTGACAACTGCCCAGATTCTTTCTGGAAAGTCAAGTCCTCTGTATTCATTTCAAAGCTGATGTGTGCCAATTACATTGTTAATAAATATGCTCCTGGTTAAGAAGAGGGAAAAGTAAACAAATTTTCTTTTAAAAGCTAAGGTTGTTGACTGAATAGTGGTATTTTAGTAGTTTTGTGAAATCTCTTCCTTCCAGGAAGGTTATTCAAGGATCACTCCTTAATTTACTGATATCCTTCATTATTCGTATTTTTAATGAGTTTAGTTAAACTGTGTGCATCAGTATCCACAGGACACCTGAAAAATGGCTGAATTCAGATGCATAGCTAGAATGAAACAAGGTGCTGTGATCAGCACATTTGGAAAAGAGGTTAATGTCAGAATATGGATTACTTGGTTAACTTTTGAGTTTCTGAAAGCATTCTTGCCTTTAGACCTGCTATTGAAGCAGCAAGATATACATTTGCATGAACAACACATCCCTGGGAACTCACAGGTGCACTAAAAAGCTTTGGCTTGAGCATGTGCTTACCCCAGCACTAAGGAACATAGATCCATCTAAGGCCATATGCCTGGCTACCTTTCCCCCAGCTCTGAAGAAAAAAAAAAAAAAAAAAAAATTCTCTTGGCTGAGCTCCATGAACTAGTTCACTGCTTGATCACAGACACACCATTATAGGTGAGAAGGAGGGAGTGAAGCTGCACAGCTGGGTCATGAATAAGCAGAAGACAGGACTGTGGTAGCTTGTATTTGGATATGGCTTAACAGTCTTATACATTGGACATAACAGGGAAAATTGAAAAACTTTACTAAAAAGAGATGCAGTATGATTATTCTCATCTTGGTATGTGTTGATGAACAGCTGATTCTTTCTCTCAGTTGACAAAGAGCATTTTATTATCTAAGCAAGGCATATTTTTAAGCATCTTTACTGAATTTAGGTCATAAACATACTGTAATTTGCTGCTAGTATAAATAACAGTATAAATAACCATGGATAGCATATTGATACGTAGCTAATTCCTATATGTAAACTTACTCTTTGATTAGATAATTTTCTTATGTTTTTATTGTCAGAGGTTAAGTATTTTTCTTCATGTTTTTCTTGATGTACAAATTTCAGCTAAAATAGCTCTGCTCATTCCACGTCATACTGAATCATCCCATGTCATAGGAGTCAAACGGAGTTACTGCAGTGATTTCAGAAGGAAATAAAGACATTACTAACGTAAGTGAACAAACACTGTAAGAATATAAAAATGAATTAGACTGAAGTGATTGGTGAATTTGCTGTTTCAACTGTTTTGGATTTTACCAAAAGAAATGTACACATACCTTCCTTTGAGCCATATATATTCCTTTTTTTTTTTTTTTCACCTGTTATTTGATTACAGAAACATCATTATTTTAGCCACATAATTTTTTAATATAGAGCCCTCTTGGGCTGTCTTTTGTGAAGCATTACTGAAAAGCTTATGCTGTAATTGCCTGAAAGAAATAAGGCTTACAGTAAAGTAATGTATACTGGTAACGTGAAATTGATTCTACATGTAGAGTGTTAAGCCTGCTGTTTTTGCAGCAGAAATATTGTTTCAGTTACTGTATGTCAAAGAGCAACAACTCCTCTGCAATTAGTCATTTGTTTTAAGTTGTATCTATCTTGAATGTGAAGATTCCATTCAGAAATTGATAACAAAAATTAAAATTTGTGTAGTCGTAACTTCCATTATTATTACTGGAGGTTGTTATTAATAGTTGGGATAAAGGGTCATTTTTAACCAGTGGAAATCTCTTGTTATGATTAGCATGCTGATAGTAGCCAATATCTCACAACCGTTTTTGCATCCTTATTTCCAAATAATTTATAAAGCCCTAAGTCTATTACTCGCTATCTGCCCAAACAAAGGGACTATGTACCATGCTACTCATAAAGAGAAAACAGGTTGAACAATTACACTTATGTATTTAGATGTACTATTGTAAAACCCTCTGATACAAGCTACCTGCAGTGAACAGAAGCTGACAGCGCATCAGCGGCACACAGTCCTGCACAAAGATATAGTCAGAGAAAAAGTAAAAAATCACTTTAAGTAGCCTTCCTTTAAACAAGGGTACTATAATAAAAATGTGAAAGAAGAGTTTACAGTAAAGCTGGCATATGCAACTAGAAACTGCATAGCTGGGCAAACACTATTTCAAAAGTGAATGTTATATAAGTAGTACAAGGTTTGGTCTTCTCATCCTCGCTTCCAATATCACATTGGAACAATGTGCAATGAAACATTGGAGCATTACATGATGTTCTAGGTTTTGTGCTCTTTGTTGTTTGTGGTGTATTAATCTATCTCTAAGTGCATTAGTATGATTTTTCTTTGTGTACACTGTACTGAACTGAAAGCACATTTCCTCTCTGTTGGATAACCTTTATTTATTCTCCAGTTTTTCATACTAGCATCTGGCCATCACAGTTAGGCTTTTCTTAAGCCTTCATAAACAAAATTCAATTTTACCTCCTATCTTGGTCATGCCAAGGATGAGAAGAACCTGACAAGGTTTGGGACTCTCTTCCTAGAATGATAAACACAAAGATTATCAAGACGGGGCTTGGAAAACTGGGTTTTCTACTTGGAGAAGGAAGGAGAGAATAAGATTGGAACTTGTGTCTCTTTGGGATCTTTGTAATAATATACTTCTCAAAGTAGTAGTAGTATATGTCCCAAAAGACATATATACCATATATGTCTACATCTTTTTGGACTACAGGTACAAGCCTGGATTGCCTGGGACTTAGAACAAGCAAAGAGCCTCGCCTGGTCTAATCTATTGTTGAGGTTGATCTGACCTTCTTTATAGCATCTTAATATAGAGAGTTTTGTAATAGCAGTAGGGTTATTTATTTTATTTTATTTTATTTTATTTTATTTTATTTTATTTTATTTTATTTTATTTTATTTTATTTTATTTTATTTTATTTT